>JBBPBX010038563.1:0-30327 GCA_038048925.1 Garcialebias charrua
TATATTTATATATATATATATTTATATATATATATATTTATATTTATATATATATATATTTATATTTATATATATATATATATATATTTATACATATATATTTATATATATATTTATATATATATACACATACATACGTGTGTGTGTGTGTGAGCGTTTAATTGCTATTTGGGCTACTTTAACCTAACATTGTAATTCAAACTAGGCAACCTAACATTGTAAGTGAAACTAGGCAACCTAACATTGTAAGTGAAACTAGGCATTTCTTGAGTTTCTGTAAATTATGCTATAATACATACTATACTGCCTTTCTCATTCCAGAAAAAAAAACAGCCAACTATGACAGCCTTCATGATGGGAAAGACATCTTGCACACCACAGCAAGCAGCTTTCTTGACTAAAAGCATCCTTAACACGATCGTCACTGACATGAGGCCTCTGTCAATGGTCGAAGACGAAGGCTTCACTACAATGATCAACGCTTTTAATAGCATTCTTCCCTCAAGGACACATTTGACAAAGCTCATGGAGAGAAAATATGAAGAGACTTTCAAGGAAGTGAAGACTGCTATCAACAGAAACCACAGTAAACTTGCTCTCACTGCAGATATGTGGACAAGTGTAGCCAATGAAGCCTACCTTGGGATTACCTGCCACTACATCTCAGATGACTGGGACATGCAGTCAATCTGCCTCACCACCATGCCACTGCAGGATAGACATACTGCATCTAACATTGCAGAGTGGTTGGAGGAGGTACTAGTAAGTTTTGAAATTCCTCCTAGTAAAATCATCGCCATAGTGCATGACAATGGTGCCAATATTGTGGCTGCGGCAAACATCCTGGTGGAGAGGCATGGGTGGTCTTATATGCGTTGCACTGGCCATACCTTGCAACTTGTGATCAATGCTGCATTGAAGCATCCAAGCCTTGAAAAGGCTATCGGGGCGGCAAGATGTCAAGTTGAACATTTAAGAAAAGCAAGCTGGCCTGCACTAAACTGAAAAAGAAACAACAAATGGCCATACCTGAGCACAGCCTAGTTCAAGACGTTAGCACTAGATGGAATAGTACATTTTACATTGTAACATAACCACTATGTTTGTTTCTCACTGAATAAATACATTAAAGAGTAAATGTAGCAAATTGTTTTGTAGAACAGGTGCTTGTTATTTCATTATTAAAATTATTCCAAACTTCCACTTTTTAAAGCTGATTTTGGGCAGTATCATGCAGGTTTTAGGTGTGGTTGAAACTTGGGAAATAAAAAGGGGCGTGTGCAGTGGCACCAGGGACGCAGCTGAAGAGGAAGACGCACACCGTCAGATCTGCGCAGCGGGAGACTTAATTTGATTTAATGTGTAAAATAAGTAAAAAAGCAAAGATAAGACATTAAACGGCAATCAAAGTTTGTCCCAGCACCGCAGGTCGCGCGTTTTAAAGACTAGATCGGAGTTTGCACCCAGGAAACACCGCCAGGTGCAAGAGGACGTCGCAGAAGGGAAGGAAAAACGCTCCCAGTGAGATCTGGACTTTACTTTTTCTTTTGTTTTTTTGGGGGTGGTACCCCTCTCCTTCCCTCTCCCTCCCTCCCTCCCTCTCTCCCTCCCTCTCCTCCCTCTCTCTCTCTCTCTCTCTCTCTCGCTCTCCTTTTTTAAACATCTTTTTTGGGGGGGAAAGCGAGAGCATTTTTGGATTTTTTTTCATTTTTGGTTTGTGACTTTGGATTTAAAACGGAGAAATATTTCCAGGATTTTGCTTTGATTTTGGGGGATTTGGGACTCTGTTGCGGACATTATTCTCATTAAAAAACAATGAGGAATTTTGGACAATAAATTATTGAGTTTTTTTGGGACTGACAAAACAGTGATTTAAATCTAACCTACCGTACTTTTATTTTTAGAGGGGTTTTTGTAACCAATCTATCAGAATAACTATTATTATTTCTTAATGTCGTGTTTTTTTATCATTATCGGAAAAACAACAAATTTCGTTCTGAATGGTTTGATGTTGATTAGTTTATTAAAATTACTGTTGTATCATTTTTTGCCTAATTCCTGAGAAAGAACCCCCTTGAAGATATTGTGAATTCTGCTTTAAATCAAGTTGAATTTTACAAAATGGTGGCCCATATAGGGACAGGATAATACAAGGTCAGGTTTTGTGCTACTTCTTTGTACTGGTTACCGGTGCGTTACAGGATTCATTTTAAAATACTTTTATTTACTTTTAAAGCTCTAAATGGCCATGCCCCTCCATACCTGTCAGAGCTGCTGCATTACTACACCCCCTCTCGTTCGCTCAGGTCAGCTGACCAGTTGCTTCTGAGGGTACCGAGGACAAAGCGCAAGCTTAGAGGGGACCGTGCTTTCTCTGTGGTAGCTCCTAAGCTCTGGAATGACCTCCCATTAGACATAAGACAGGCCTCTTCACTTGCTGTTTTTAAGTCTCTTCTTAAAACCCATCTTTTTTCTTTGGCTTTTGGTACAATCTGAGATGTTTTAACTTTGTTTTATTGTATTCATGATTTATTATTTTAGTACTGTGTGTTTTTAGTCCCTTCCATTTTATGATTGTATTTTATTTTGTGATTGTGTGTACAGCACTTTGGTCCTGTTGGGTGCATAAAGTGCTCTATAAATAAAGTTGGTATGGTATGGTATGGTATGTGTTAATACAGTTAAAAATAAAACTGTTGTAGATTTGAACGTATTTGTTTGGGTGTTTTTTTAAAGATGGATAACATAACATCTCAATCACAACATGCTGATTGTTTTTCCAAGATGGCGGCGCATGCAAACGTTGCGGCTTCTCTCTCTCCCAGCAACACGGTGCTTTTGTCTGTTTTGTCCTGCACGCCGCAATTTGCCGGCACGTCTTTGTCTTGTCTACCTGTTCAAGAACGCAAGTATAGCCGTGAATTCCTGCTTGATGTCGGAAAAACCGCTCATTTGGGAATAAACAGCGAACTCCAGGAGAAGCTAAATGAGCTCGAGGAGGAGTTACGTGAGCTTCGTGACTGCGAGCTGCTCTGGAAGCCAGCCCCGAGCTTCCCTTCATCGCGCCCGCCGTGGAAGTGCCACAAGCGGCGTGACGCTTCACCGCGCCCGCCGTGGAAACGCCACAAGCGGCGTGACAGGAAACAGAAGCGGGGTAAACGTGGAGGTATCAGAGCTAGGCTAGCAGCTAGCCCACACAGGCCGGCTATTCCATCCATGGTTCTGGCTAACGTGCGCTCCTTGGACAACAAATTGGATTATATACGCCTGCTACGAACGACACAAAAGACTGTGAGAGACTGTTGTGTGTTTGTATTCACGGAAACGTGGCTTAACAACAACGTTCCGGACCATGCTATTCAGCTGGAGCAGCTAACATGCTACAGAGCGGACCGAGCTTTCATCAAGGGAGGTAAGACTCGCGGAGGCGGGCTCTGTGTTTACATCAACAACGCATGGTGTCGTGATGCTGCTGTGGTCTACAAACACTGCTCACCTTTTGTGGAGTTTATGACTATTAAATGCAGACCGTTCTACTTACCGAGGGAGTTTACAGCTGTTATGATTGTTGCTGTATATATCCCTCCAAGCTCCAACAGCAAAGATAGAGGTGAGGCACTAAATGAACTATATGTGCACATCAGTGAGCAACAAACAGCCCACCCTGATGCTTTTCTCATCACGGCTGGTGATTTCAACCAAGCAGATTTAAAGAGTGTTCTTCCAAAAACATACAGAAACATAAACTTTGCAACAAGAGGAAACAACACCCTGGACCAGGTTTACACCACCATGAAAAATTCCTACAGAGCCATCCCCCTCCCCCACATTGGTGCTTCTGACCATATCTGTGTTATGCTAAAGCCAGCATACAGGCCACTGGTGAAAGTCACAAAACCAGTCCGCAAGCAGATACGAGTGTGGCCAGAGGGGTCTTCAGAGGCACTCCAGGACTGTTTTGACACCACAGATTGGAGTATGTTCAAAGAAGCTGCTACCACAAACAACACCACATGTCTCCAGGAGTACTCAGACACTGTATGTTCATACATCACCAAGTGCATTGATGATGTAACCAACCTTAAAACCATCACTGTTCGGGCTAACCAGAAGCCATGGCTGACAGCTGAGGTTCACAGACTCCTGAAAGCCAGGAATGCTGCCTTCAAAGCGGGAGATCAGGTGGGCCTGAGGGCAGCCAGAAACAACCTGGACTGGGGCATCAGAAAGGCAAAGAGGCAGTATTCCGGGAAAATAGCTCACCGTTTCAAGGACAGCAGGGATACACGCAGTCTGTGGCAGGGAATACAGACCATCACAAACTACAAACCATCCCCCCAGACCTGTGACAGCTCAGCCTCTGCGCTGAATGAACTGAATGAGTTCTTTGCTCGGTTCGAGGCAAGTAACAGCACACCAGCACATAAACTCCCCCCCTCTCCTGATGGCCAGGTGCTGACGCTGTCCTCAGACAGCGTAAGGCGATCATTCATCAAGATTAACGCCCGGAAGGCCTCTGGTCCTGACAACATACCTGGTCGTGTGCTGAAGGACTGTGCAGGGGAACTCGCAGCGGTCTTCACGGACATCTTTAACATCTCACTGAGCCAGGCCATCGTCCCCACCTGTCTCAAAGCCACCACCATCATCCCTGTCCCAAAGAAGGCAACGCCCGCATGCCTCAATGACTATCGCCCAGTAGCACTCACCCCCATCCTGATGAAGTGCTTTGAACGGCTAGTCATGAAAAGCATCACATCTGTCCTCCCTGCCTCCCTGGATCCCTTCCAATTTGCATACCGACCTAATCGCTCAACCGACGATGCCATCTCCTCTGCCCTTCACACAGCTCTCACACATCTGGACACGAAGGACTCCTATGTTAGAATGCTGTTCATTGACTTCAGCTCAGCATTCAACACCATCATCCCCCAACAGCTCATCCTTAAACTGGACAGTCTGGGGCTGAACACCTCAATGTGTAACTGGCTGCTAGACTTCCTGACCGGGAGACCACAGACAGTGCGGGTCGGGAGTAACACATCTAGCACCATCACATTGAACACAGGGGCCCCACAAGGATGTGTGCTGAGCCCCCTTCTATTCACCCTGCTAACACACGACTGCACACCATCGTACAGCTCCAACCACTTCATCAAGTTTGCGGACGACACAACAGTGGTGGGTCTCATCAGCAACAACGATGAGACGGACTACAGGAACGAGGTGAGCCGCCTGGCCTTGTGGTGCGGACACAACAATCTCACTCTCAACGTGGAGAAGACAAAGGAGATTGTTGTGGACTTCAGGAAGAGGGATGCCCAACATGCCCCTCTGACCATCAACAGCACCGCAGTGGAGAGAGTGGACAGCACCAAGTTCCTGGGAGTGCACGTCTCAAAGGACCTGTCCTGGAGCAGGAACACTGCAGCACTGGCAAAGAAGGCTCACCAGCGTCTCTACTTTCTCCGCAAGCTGAAAAGGGCTGGAGCTTCAACCCCCATCATGTGCACCTTCTACAGAGGTGCCATAGAAAGTGTCCTGACCAGCTGCATCACTGTGTGGTTTGGTGCATGTACTGCATCCTGCCGCAAGAGCCTCCAGCGCATTGTGAGAGCAGCTGAGAAGATCGTGGGCACCTCCTTGCCCTCACTGCAGGACTTACACAGCAAACGCCTCACTCGGAAAGCCCACTGCATGGCAGGTGATCCCACACACCCACTACACAGCCGCTTTAGACTGCTGCCATCAGGGAGGAGACTGAGGAGTCTCCAGGCTCGAACCAGCAGACTGAGAGACAGCTCTGTTCATCAGGCAGTCAGGATGCTAAACACTCTGCCTGCTCTGCCCCCCCTCCCATTTGAACTGCCTTAACACTAAAACTTTCTCACACATTACCACACAACACAAAGATTTTAACACTGGACTCTGTGTCATCAAACGGGTTATTCACTAAACTCTCGGTCATGTGCTCATACAGTTTGCACTACTTCTCATACTTGCACTAATGTTTGTATTACATCACTGCCTATAGTCATAATACTGTTTACATTCTCTGTTTACATTTATTAATACTGTTTACTTTTATTACTACTGCTTACATTTAATTACTACTGTTTACATTTACAGTACACTACTCTAATATCTACACCACTGCTGATACATATACAGTGTGCTCTGAACGGTCTTATTTAGGGATGCCCAATGTGCCTTACTGCATATGCCACTTTTTGCCTCTATAACAACATCAACTACTACCTCATACATATACTGTGCACATTAACTCATACGCTGCTTTGCCACTTTGCAAATGTCAATGCTAGAAACCTTTAGTTTATTTTAGTTATACTTTTTATACTCTTTTTTTATACTAGTATGCAAAAACTCAGGACAGTATTATGTTCATTAAATGTTTAATGTTTTAGTTTTAGTTTTAGAGTTGGTGTAAATTTTCATCTAAGATGTCTGCCTGTCGCAGCAACCTGACCTTAGAAAATACAGAAACAGCTTAAATCTGTGTATCAATGGTTTCTTTATTGCTGGGCTTTTTATTTCAGAAGTTGTGTTGCCAGGAGTGGTTGCTGGTCTGTTTATTAATGTGCTGAACATCTCACCTTTTCAAAGCTCCCCAAAAGTGCATGTTTTCCAGAAACTCTGGTTGTCCCCTCTATCCAACAACAAGCATGACAGATTCATGTCTCTAACTTAGAGTTTGTGTGTGACCAGTTGTGGGTCTCTGTGCTGCCCTGTGATGAACTGGCAACCTGTCCAGGAAGTGCCCAGCCTCTTACTCATAGACCACTGCAGCATCAGTCCCTCTTGACCCTGAATCTAAATAACACATTCTTTATTTTTAGAAAAATAAAAACGAACAGTGTGTTTCGAATGATAAAGAAGTAGGGATGCACCGATACCAGATTTTTGAAAACCGAGTACAAGTACAAGTACTTACATTAAAGTACTTGCCGATACCAAGTACCGATACAAGTACTAATTAATATTTTTAAAAATCATTCTAATTAACTTAAACTGTTTATTTTCATTAGACACTTCAAACATAAATAAACAAAGTACATTACTATTGGTAATCTGTAAAGTATGTCCAAACTTGTACAAAAAAATAAAATGTTTTACATTTGAACTCTTACATAGTCAATGAAATGAAATGAAACTGGTATCGGGTCCTGTAGTATCGGAGCCCTTTTATGAGTACGAGTACGAGTAAACGCACATGGTATCGGACCGATACCCGATACTGGTATCGGTATCGGTGCATCCCTATAAAGAAGATATACCCATGACAACATGTTTTTATCTTGTTTAAAGTCCTGACAGATATTATCCTCATCTTCAGTTTCATGGAGAAGAAAAGGAGCATAATTTTCTCATCAGTTTTTTGGACAAATACAGAGGATTCCGATGAAGCTGCATCAGATAACTGGAGATAACTGGAGATAACTGGAAATAACTGGAGATAACTGGATATAACTGGATATAACTGAATATAACTTGAGATAACTGGAAATAACTGGATATAACTGGAGATAACTGAATATAACTGGAGATAACTGGAAATAACTGGAGATAACTGGATATAACTGGAGATAACTGGATATAACTGGATATAACTGAATATAACTTGAGATAACTGGAAATAACTGGAGATAACTGAATATAACTGGAGATAACTGGATATAACTGGATATAACTGAATGTAACTTGAGATAACTGGAAATAACTGGAGATAACTGGAAATAACTGGAGATAACTGGAGATAACTGGAAATAACTGGAGATAACTGAATATAACTGAATATAACTGGAGATAACTGAATATAACTGGAGATAACTGAACTGGAGATAACTGAATATAACTGGAGATAACTGGAAATAACTGGATATAACTGAATATAACTTGAGATAACTGGAAATAACTGGAGATAACTGAATATAACTGGAGATAACTGGAGATAACTGGAAATAACTGGAGATAACTGAATATAACTGAATATAACTGGAGATAACTGAATATAATTGGAGATAACTGAATTTAACTGGATATAACTGAATATAACTGGAGATAACTGAATATAACTGAATATAACTGGAGATAACTGGAAATAACTGGAGTTAACTGGAAATAACTGGAGATAACTGAATATAGCTGGAGATAACTGAATATAACTGGAGATAACTGGAAATAACTGGAGATAACTGGAGATAACTGGAAATAACTGGAGATAATTGGAGATAACTGGAAATAACTGGAGATAACTGGAGATAACTGGAGATAACTGGAAATAACTGGAGATAATTGGAGATAACTGGAAATAACTGGAAATAACTGGAGATAACTGAATATAACTTAATATAACTGGAGATAACTGAATATAACTGGGGATAACTGGAAATAACTGGAGATAACTGGAGATAACTGGAAATAACTGGAGATAACTGGAGATAACTGGAGATAACTGGAAATAACTGGAGATAATTGGAGATAACTGGAAATAACTGGAAATAACTGGAGATAACTGAATATAACTGGGTGATTCTTTTTTTGGGGCAACATTCATGTCCGCATGTTTCTCTTACCCTGATTTTTTTCTAAAATGTGCCAAATATTTACAACAAAGTATTTTAATTATACACTTAGATGTTTGCCATCATTCAAATATAAATGAAATGCATTTAAAATATTATTTTGTACTTTACACACCTTTTTGGTGACATAGATGGTCAATTTTATTGTGTCCGCAGTGCAGTGTAAAATATTTCCTCAATAACAAGAAAGTTAATTCTCAATAGTCCAGGTATCAAATCCGGTGGGTTAACTTCAGTGTGCTTTGGACTACTCTGACTGAGGAAGCCCTCTGGAGTGAGGGTGAAACGTTTCTGCTAAAAAGAAACTGTCCAGATGAACTGATTGAGAATGAGCGGATTTCCTCAATAAGTTTAAACAATAAAATTAAATTAAAAAAGAAATTTCTTCAATAATTTGATTGACTGGACTAAACCTTATTTTATTATGAAACTGAATCTGTTGAAACTATTTTTTTTATTTGATATTTTCTTGATATTATACATGTCCCAGTAGTAACTTTCCACCCTGTTAGAATGTTTCCTTTTTGCCCTCAAAAGACTACAATTCCATAAAAGCCATTTACAGGAAGTGACATCAATTGGTTTTGGAGGGAATTCAACCATGGAAAACAAGTTAAGCTTCATCTGTCACTCTCTCCTTACTTTTTTTAATCTTAAATATATTAAACCTGTATGCGTCAACCTTAAAGTTCCACCCTGTTAAGATAAATTGTGGGAAATGTTTATTTGGTAGAATTTAAAAAACAACATATTAGATTTAGTCATTAAAGGTTTATTATTCTGTTGAAGGTAGCTAGCTAAATGTTGACCACATAAAGAGCTACAGCTAGATTAGCTAAAAAAATTCCACCCTGTTATGTTCCACCCTGTTAGGTTTATGAACCAAACAAGGTGTAACAAGGACCTAACAGGGTGGAAATTCAGGTAAAACGTAATCACATATACATGTAATTATTACTTTACCTGTAATTATTATTTTATCCAGCCCTGAGCTTGACCATTATTAATTTCTTATTGCTAAACATGTCAGTGATGTAACAAAATATTTAAAACTTAAAATATTACTCTTTTTATTTTCAAAAGTCCTGAAGCCAAAATGTTGCCGCAAAAAAAGAATCACCCAACTGAATATAACTGGAGATAACTGAATATAACTGGAGATAACTGGAAATAACTGGAGATAACTGGAGATAACTGGAAATAACTGGAGATAACTGGAGATAACTGTGTAGGGTTTCTGCTGTCTGGTCCTGCATGTTGTCTCTCCCTCATGTTTTCCAGTCCCTCCTCAGCATTCTCCTCCTGTCATCCAGCACTGTCGCACCTGTGTTTAATCCTAATCACCGCAGATGTCTGTCATTTCACCTTGTCAGTGTCTGTATATATTCAGCCACTTGGTGTCTTGTCATTGGTCTCGGGATTGTCCTGTCTAAGGCTTCATGTTTGTTATTCCCTCTGTGTCTCATCCGCTTAAAGTAAGTCTGCTGCCTCGACAGCTTCTTGTTTTGTTCATTCATTTAATAAACGTTTTACTTATTTTATCCGGAACCTCCTCTTTTTCCTGCACATGGGTTCAACACCCAGAGACACGATCATGATAGAATCCAGAGACAAAACAGAACCCAGCAGGATTATAACACTTTTCGAGTACGTGTCTGGGAGAAAAAGAAGACCGCTCTGCGTGAGGAGGAGGAGAGAAAGAGAACCAAAGCGGCAGCTCCTCACAACCCACCTCCTCTCCAAACACCTCCTGCTTTTTTCACCTCCTGATCCAAGATGGCGGCACGTGCAAACGTTGCGGCTTCTCTCTCTCCCAGCAACACGGTGCTTTCGTCTGTTTTGTCCTGCACGCCGCAATTTGCCGGCACGTCTTTGTCTTGTCTACGTGTTCAAGAACGCAAGTATAGCCGTGAATTCCTGCTTGATGTCGGAAAAACCGCTCATTTGGGAATAAACAGCGAACTCCAGGAGAAGCTAAATGAGCTCGAGGAGGAGTTACGTGAGCTTCGTGACTGCGGCCTGCTCTGGAAGCCAGCCCCGAGCTTCCCTTCACCGCGCCCGCCGTGGAAACGCCACAAGCGGCGTGACAGGAAACAGAAGCGGGGTAAACGCGGAGGTATCAGAGCTAGGCTAGCAGCTAGCCCACACAGGCCGGCTATTCCATCCATGGTTCTGGCTAACGTGCGCTCCTTGGACAACAAATTGGATTATATACGCCTGCTACGAACGACACAAAAGACTGTGAGAGACTGTTGTGTGTTTGTATTCACGGAAACGTGGCTTAACAACAACGTTCCGGACCATGCTATTCAGCTAGGGGAGCTAACATGCTACAGAGCGGACCGAGCTTTCATCAAGGGAGGTAAGACTCGCGGAGGCGGGCTCTGTGTTTACATCAACAACGCATGGTGTCGTGATGCTGCTGTGGTCTACAAACACTGCTCACCTTTTGTGGAGTTTATGACTATTAAATGCAGACCGTTCTACTTACCGAGGGAGTTTACAGCTGTTATGATTGTTGCTGTATATATCCCTCCAAGCTCCAACAGCAAAGATAGAGGTGAGGCACTAAATGAACTATATGTGCACATCAGTGAGCAACAAACAGCCCATCCTGATGCTTTTCTCATCACGGCTGGTGATTTCAACCAAGCAGATTTAAAGAGTGTTCTTCCAAAAACATACAGAAACATAAACTTTGCAACAAGAGGAAACAACACCCTGGACCAGGTTTACACCACCATGAAAAATTCCTACAGAGCCATCCCCCTCCCCCACATTGGTGCTTCTGACCATATCTGTGTTATGCTAAAGCCAGCATACAGGCCACTGGTGAAAGTCACAAAACCAGTCCGCAAGCAGATACGAGTGTGGCCAGAGGGGTCTTCAGAGGCACTCCAGGACTGTTTTGACACCACAGATTGGAGTATGTTCAAAGAAGCTGCTACCACAAACAACACCACATGTCTCCAGGAGTACTCAGACACTGTATGTTCATACATCACCAAGTGCATTGATGATGTAACCAACCTTAAAACCATCACTGTTCGGGCTAACCAGAAGCCATGGCTGACAGCTGAGGTTCACAGACTCCTGAAAGCCAGGAATGCTGCCTTCAAAGCGGGAGATCAGGTGGGCCTGAGGGCAGCCAGAAACAACCTGGACTGGGGCATCAGAAAGGCAAAGAGGCAGTATTCCGGGAAAATAGCTCACCGTTTCAAGGACAGCAGGGATACACGCAGTCTGTGGCAGGGAATACAGACCATCACAAACTACAAACCATCCCCCCAGACCTGTGACAGCTCAGCCTCTGCGCTGAATGAACTGAATGAGTTCTTTGCTCGGTTTGAGGCAAGTAACAGCACACCAGCACATAAACTCCCCCCCTCTCCTGATGGCCAGGTGCTGACGCTGTCCTCAGACAGCGTAAGGCGATCATTCATCAAGATTAACGCCCGGAAGGCCTCTGGGCCTGACAACATACCTGGTCGTGTGCTGAAGGACTGTGCAGGGGAACTCGCAGCGGTCTTCACGGACATCTTTAACATCTCACTGAGCCAGGCCATCGTCCCCACCTGTTTCAAAGCCACCACCATCATCCCTGTCCCAAAGAAGGCAACGCCCGCATGCCTCAATGACTATCGCCCAGTAGCACTCACCCCCATCCTGATGAAGTGCTTTGAACGGCTAGTCATGAAAAGCATCACATCTGTCCTCCCTGCCTCCCTGGATCCCTTCCAATTTGCATACCGACCTAATCGCTCAACCGACGATGCCATCTCCTCTGCCCTCCACACAGCTCTCACACATCTGGACACGAAGGACTCCTATGTTAGAATGCTGTTCATCGACTTCAGCTCGGCATTCAACACCATCATCCCCCAACAGCTCATCCATAAACTGGACAGTCTGGGGCTGAACACCTCAATGTGTAACTGGCTGCTAGACTTCCTGACCGGGAGACCACAGACAGTGCGGGTCGGGAGTAACACATCTAGCACCATCACATTGAACACAGGGGCCCCACAAGGATGTGTGCTGAGCCCCCTTCTATTCACCCTGCTAACACACGACTGCACACCATCGTACAGCTCCAACCACTTCATCAAGTTTGCGGACGACACAACAGTGGTGGGTCTCATCAGCAACAACGATGAGACGGACTACAGGAACGAGGTGAGCCGCCTGGCCTTGTGGTGCGGACACAACAATCTCACTCTCAACGTGGAGAAGACAAAGGAGATTGTTGTGGACTTCAGGAAGAGGGATGCCCAACATGCCCCTCTGACCATCAACAGCACCGCAGTGGAGAGAGTAGACAGCACCAAGTTCCTGGGAGTGCACGTCTCAAAGGACCTGTCCTGGAGCAGGAACACTGCAGCACTGGCAAAGAAGGCTCACCAGCGTCTCTACTTTCTCCGCAAGCTGAAAAGGGCTGGAGCTTCAACCCCCATCATGAGCACCTTCTACAGAGGTGCCATAGAAAGTGTCCTGACCAGCTGCATCACTGTGTGGTTTGGTGCATGTACTGCATCCTGCCGCAAGAGCCTCCAGCGCATCGTGAAAGCAGCTGAGAAGATCGTGGGCACCTCCTTGCCCTCACTGCAGGACTTACACAGCAAACGCCTCACTCGGAAAGCCCACTGCATAGCAGGTGATCCCACACACCCACTACACAGCCGCTTTAGACTGCTGCCATCAGGGAGGAGACTGAGGAGTCTCCAGGCTCGAACCAGCAGACTGAGAGACAGCTCTGTTCATCAGGCAGTCAGGATGCTAAACACTCTGCCTGCTCTGCCCCCCCTCCCATTTGAACTGCCTTAACACTAAAACTTTCTCACACATTACCACACAACACAAAGATTTTAACACTGGACTCTGTGTCATCAAACGGGTTATTCACTAAACTCTCGGTCATGTGCTCATACAGTTTGCACTACTTCTCATACTTGCACTAATGTTTGTATTACATCACTGCCTATAGTCATAATACTGTTTACATTCTCTGTTTACATTTATTAATACTGTTTACTTTTATTACTACTGCTTACATTTAATTACTACTGTTTACATTTACACTACTCTAATATCTACACCACTGCTGATACATATACAGTGTGCTCTGAACGGTCTTATTTAGGGATGCCCAATGTGCCTTACTGCATATGCCACTTTTTGCCTCTATAACAACATCAACTACTACCTCATACATATACTGTGTACATTAACTCATACGCTGCTTTGCCACTTTGCAAATGTCAATGCTAGAAACCTTTAGTTTATTTTAGTTATACTTTTTATACTCTTTTTTTATACTAGTATGCAAAAACTCAGGACAGTATTATGTTCATTAAATGTTTAATGTTTTAGTTTTAGTTTTAGAGTTGGTGTAAATTTTCATACTCTTATACCACTATGCAAAAACTCAGGACAGTGTTAGTTTTACTATTTTATGCTTATGTCTATTATTATATGTTTCAGTGTTTCAATGTTTAGATGTTTACTGTTGCACCGAGGGACTGAGAGAAACGCAATTTCGGTCCTGTGTATGTCCTGTACAGTACATATTGCAGATCTGACAATAAAGTTGACTTTGACTTTGACTTTCCCAGAGCAATTTCCAAAGGGAGCGGGGAAACCTGCTCGGACTCGCCGCAGGAGGAACGGGAGGCAGAACTGAGCAGGCTCCACCAAACCCCAGCGCGCCGCTTCGCAAACGCAGCTGAGTCCTCGCCCGTGCGTTTCCCTTCATGGGGGGGAGGACGTTGTACCTGTTGCTGGAGGGGAGTACGCTGCACGCCCCTGCGCACCTGTCATTAGGGGGGAGGAATCCTGCAGCTCCAGCAGTCCCAGGGAGAGAATGATTGCTGCGGAAGGAATCATCTCTAGGTACACTGGGGCTGGCAGTAATGAAGACTCACCGGAGGTGTGACAGCAGTTCCAGCAGGCGTGAATGGTGAGGCGCGTGTTGCGCTTGCTTCTGCTGGCTCCTGCTCAGCCTGGTTCACCTCTCAGCGTACCATTAGCTGCACCCGGTCCGGGTTTCACTCCAGCTGCTCCTGACTCGCTGGTCCCCATGCCAGCACCCAGACTGGTTCACACACCAGCGCCCAGACTGGTTCCCATATCAACGCCCAGAGTGGTTCTCACGCCAGCGCCCAGAGTGGTTCACACGCCATCGTCCAGAGTGGTTCACACGCCATCGCCCAGACTGGTTCCCACACCAGTGCCCAGACTGGTTCACATGCCAGTGCCCAGACTGGTTCCCACACCAGCGCCCAGACTGGTTCCCACACCAGAGGGGTCTTCGCTCAGCCGACGCCTCAACGTCCACGGGGGGTCTTTGCTCAGCCGACACCTCAACGTCCACGGGAGGTCCTTGCTCAGCCGATGCCTCGACGTCCACAGGGGGTCCTCGCTCAGCTGACACCTCGACGTCCACGGGGGGGTCCTCGTTCAGCCGACACCTCGACGGGGGTCTTTGCTCCAGAGGTCCTCGCTCCTGAGGTCCTCGTTCACTGGAGGTCTTCACTTCGGGGGGTCTTCGCTCAGCAGACGCTCCGACGGGAGTCTTCGCTCCAGAGGTCCTCGCTCCTGAGATCCTCGTTCCACCAGAGGGCTTCACTTCGGGGAGTCCTCGCTCAGCCGACGCTCTGACGGGGGTCTTCGCTCCAGAGGTCTTCGCTCCTGAAGTCCTCGTTCTGCCGGAGGTCTTCGCTTCGGGGGGTCCTCGCTCAGCCGACGCTCCGACTGGGGTCTTCGTTCCAGAGGTCCTCGCTCCTGAGGTCCTCGTTCCATCAGAGGTCTTTGCTTTGGGGAGTCCTTGCTCACCCGATACTCGGACAGGGATTTTCGCTCCTGAGGTCCTCGCTCCTGAGGTCTTCGTTCCACAGGAGGTCTTGGCTTTGGGGGTCCTTGCTCAGCCGACGCTCTGATGGGGTCTTCGTTCCAACAGAGGTCCTCGCTTCTCCAGGGGTCCTCGCCTCTCCAGGGGTCCTCGCTTCTCCAGGGGTCCTCGCTTCTCCAGGGGTCCTCGCTTCTCCAGGGGTCCTCGTTTCTCCAGAGGTCCTCGCTTCTCCAGAGGTCCTCGCTTCTCAAGGGGTCCTCGCTTCTCCAGGGGTCCTCGCTTCTCCAGGGGTCCTCACTTCTCCTGGCCGCCCACTGGAACCCTGGTCCAAGGACGGATGGTATCCTAGCCACCCACCAGACCTCTAGCCTGTCGATGGATGGTCGCCAGGCCATCCCCCGGATCTGCTGTCTTGCCATAGATGGTCTCCTGACCACCCACCTTNNTGTACCCAGATTCCTACCTGTCAGTTTTTTGTTTGCTGTACCTTACTTGTCTCTTTTTCCTCCCTCCCAAGTGAATGGGGCTCTCCTTGGGATTTCAGGGGCCATCCCTTGGGGGGAGGGGGTTTCTGGAGGGTTTCTGCTGTCTGGTCCTGCATGTTGTCTCTCCCTCATGTTTTCCAGTCCCTCCTCAGCATTCTCCTCCTGTCATCCAGCACTGTCGCACCTGTGTTTAATCCTAATCACTGCAGGTGTCTGTCATTTCACCTTGTCAGTGTCTGTATATATTCAGCCACATTGGTGTCTTGTCATTTGTCTCTGGATTGTCCTGTCTAAGGCTTCATGCTCGTTATTCCCTCTGTGTCTCATTCGCTTAAAGTAAGTATGCTGCCTCGACAGCTTTTTGTTTTGTTCATTCATTTAATAAACGTTTACTTATTTTATTCGGAGTCTCCTCGTATTCCTGCACATGGGTTCAAGACTCTGAGACGTGATCATGATAAACTGGAGGTAACTAATACAGTGATAAAACAGAGTTTTTACTCATTGGTACTAAATCCACCTTATCTAAAGTTAACAGTTTTTCACTCAACATTGACAACTCCTTGGTTTCTCCCTCCCCTCACGTTAAGAGTCTGGGTGTCATTCTTGATAGCACTCTCTCTTTTCATTCTCACATCAATAGTATTACCCGGTCTGCTTATTTCCACCTTCAAAACATCAACCGTCTCCGTCCATCCCTCTCTCTGCACTCTGCTTCCATCCTGGTCCACAGTCTGGTCACTTCTCGAATCGATTACTGTAACTCTCTCCTCACAAATTAACCCGTAAGCTTCAATTGGTTCAAAACTCAGCTGCCCGCATTGTTACCAAAACCCCCTCATTCCACCACATCACCCCAGTTTTGCAGCAACTCCACTGGCTTCCAGTCACATTCAGAATTCAATTTAAAATCCTGTTATACACTTTCAAGGCTATTCATAGCCTCGCCCCTCCTTACCTGTCTGATCTCCTGCACATTACCACCCATTCACGCTCCCTTCGTTCTTCCTCTTCCATCCACCTCAACGTGCCTCTTGTCCGCCTCAGCACCATGGGACACAGAGCCTTTTCTCACTCTGCTCCCCAACTCTGGAACGCTCTTCCCCCAGACATCCGTAACATTGACTGCCTTCTGACCTTCAAATCAAAACTCAAAACTCATCTGTTCAAGTTAGCCTTCTCACTTTAATTTTTCTTTTTTTATGTAGTTATTTTATATATATTTTTTGTGTTTTTAATTGACTTTAATTTTTCCTTTTATATAGTTACTTTACATTGTTTTTATTGTGTTTTTAATGCTGTGAAGTGTCCTTGAGTGTTTTTGAAAGGCGCTGCCAAATAAAATTTATTATTATTATTATATAACTGGAGATTACTAATATAACTGGAGATAACTGGAGATAACTGGAAATATCTGAAGATAACTGAATATAACTGAATATAACTGGAGATAACTGGACATATCTGGAGATAACCAGGGGCGGCCTGTAAATAGGGGGTGCTATGGCGCCGACCCACTGGAACTTCTGATGCATGCTCAATAATCCAGGTAGAAAAATCTAAAAAAGTTAAGTCTGGTCCTCTGGACACTCAAAAAAAATAAGCAAAACAAAACAAAGCCCTTTATCTAGCCCTTTTGTATTTATTTATTTTTTTTATGTCCAGAGGACCAGACTTAGCTTTTTTAGATGTTTACAAACATCTTTACAGATTACAGATTAAAAAACCGATTTGAACTTTTTTTTTTTCATTTTTGAGAAATAACTGGAGATAACTGGAGATAACATCCACAGACAGGAAACATTATCTTAGTCTGCTCCATCTAGCTCTGATGATCCGCATCGCACTATCAACCTCTCATCTGACAACAGAACTACATGGAGTGGGGACAGTGTCAGGACAGAGGACACAGAGGACAGAGTGAGGACAGAGGACACAGAGTGAGATGGAGGATGACTTACTATGGCAACCCCTGAAGAATACTGTACTTTTTTTTTTTTTACATTGGAGTATGTGTGTGTGTGTGTGTGGGGGGGGGGCATGTGTGTTCAAAAACACATTTGTAAATAAAATCCTTGTATTTTCGTGTTATTTACATAAAGCAGTGAGACTGAAATCAACGTGGACATGTTTTAAAGATGAAATGAGTTTCACAGAAAGCACAGGAAACTAAATTACTGGGGGAGGGGTTCAGTTGGGGGAGGGGGTGCAGCAGTTGTGGGACATGTCAGAATGAAGGAGGGGGACAAAGGTCTTTCTGCAGTGGTGGGAAACTTCTTTAACCCTCGACTTCCCCGAGATGCTCAAAGTAAACTTCAACTTCCCAAAGCTGTATCCGGGAGAGAGGGGAGCCCTGTGTGTGTGTGTGTGTGTGTGTGTGTGTGTGTGTGTGTGTGTTTATGGTGTGTGTTTTGATCTGGAGTGTCTTGGTCCCATCAGTCTGCTCCACTCTTTCCATCAAGATGTTTTTACAGAAAAGGACAACTTTTCATTTTGGGCCTGGTCAGTGTGTGTAAACCTCAAAGAGCTGACAGCAGAGTCATAAACATCCCAGTGACTCAGAGGAGAGCTCAAAACTCTCATCTCATACACAAGTCATGAGGGAAACGTGTTGTGGACCAAAGGATGACTTGTTTTATATTTAAGAAAAGGGAATGTAGTTTAACTGCAGCTTGTTTCTTGTTGCCCTGAAGCCAGAATCAATTTATCAAACACTGCCCCTTAGTGGTGTTAACGAGAAACACACCAACAAAGAAAGCTGTTGCAATAGGTGTTGGTCATTAAATTATAATATCATGAAAAGTTAATGTATATCTGAAATTCAATTCAAAAAGTGAAAATGTTATATTATATTCATTCATTACACACAGACTGATATATTTCAAATGTTTATTTCTTTTAACGTTGATGATTATAAATGACAACTAATGAAAACCCCAAATTCAGTATATCAGAAAATTAGAATATCACTTAAAACCAATTAAAAAAGTATTTTTAGAAATGTTGGCCAACTGAACAGTATGAGCATGTACAGCACTCAGTACTTAGTTGGGGCTCCTTTTGTCTGGATTACTGCAGCAATGCGGCGTGGCATGGAGTGGATCAGTCTGTGGCATTGATCAGGTGTTATGAGAGCCCAGGTGTCTCTGATAGTGGCCTTCAACTCTTCTGAATTGTTGGGTCTGGTGTATCACATCTTCCTCTTCACAATACTGTACTCCACAGATTTTCTATGGGTTTAAGGTCAGGCAAGTTTGCTGGCCAATTAAGAACAGGGATACCATGGTCCTTAAACCAGGTAGCTTTGGCACTGTGTGCAGGTGCCAAGTCCTGTTGGAAAATGAAATCTGCATCTCCATAAAGTTGGTCAGCAGCAGGAAGCATGAAGTGCTCTAAAACTTCCTGGTAAACGGCGCCATTGACCTTGGACCTCAGAAAACACAGTGGACCAACACCAGCAGATGACATGGCACCCCAAACCATCACTGACTGAAAACTTGACACTGGACATCAAGCAACATGGAGTTTGTGCCTCTCCTCTCTTCCTCCAGACACTGGGACCTTGATTTCCAAAGGAAATGCAAAATTTACTTTCATCAGAGAACATAATTTGGACCACTCAGCAGCAGTCAAGTCCTTTTTGTCTTAGCTGAGGCGAGACGCTTCTGACACTGTCTCTTGTTCAAGAGTGGCTTGAACCAAGGAATGTGACAGCTGGAACTCATGTCTTGCATACGTCTGTGCGTGGTGGTTCTTGAAGCACTGACTCCAGCTGCAGTTCACTCTTTGTGAATCTTCCCAACATTTTGGAATGGGTTTTGTTTCCAATCCTCTCCATGGTGTGGTTATCCCTATTGCTTGTACACTTTTTTCTACCACACTGTTTCCTTCCTTTCACCTCTATTAATGTGCTTGGACACAGACTTATGTGAACAGCAACCTCTTTAGCAATGACCTTGTGTGTCTTGCCCTCCTTTTGCAAGGTGTCAATGATTGTCTTTTGGACAACTGTCAAGTCAACAGTCCTCTCCATGATTGAGTAGCCTACAGAACTAGACTGAGAGACCATTTAAAGGCCTTCGCAGGTGTATTTTTTTTTTTTTTGTGGAAAATATTCATTTCATTTAAAAACATGACAATTATACATACAATAACAAAAAGTAAATAAAATAAAATGAAAGGTGGCAGAAGAAGAACTAGTCTTATGAAAACTGCCCCTTTTTACTCAATTCTAATGTAAATCAAATTATATATATAAAAAATTTAATTCACAAAGACAATAACAATCTAGCTAAATTAAAAACATAAAAACTCAAATATCTTAATCAAATCAGACAACAACTTAAGTAGATATATGTATTAACGGTTCCCATATTCTTCCAAGAAACTCGTCTTTATCAGTCTCTTAAATGTACACAGTGATCTGGCCTTTTTAACAGTATCTTCCAAACCATTCCACAATCCTATTCCCTGAATTATTGTGGATTGTTTCTTCAAACTACTACTAAAATAAGGCTTCACAAACATCTCAATTCCTTTAAGAAAATATACACTCTCTCTTTTAACAAAATGTGTTTGAATATTGTCAGGCAACATGCCTTTATGTGCCTTATACATAAGCAACAAAATGTTATAATTAACCAAATCATAGAACTTCAAAATTTTCAGTTGATAAAATAAAGTAGTCGACGGATATCTATAGTTTTTTTTCATAATAATTCATACAGCTCTTTTCTGTAAAATGAACAAAGGATTACCGGTAGTTATAGTTTTACATGCTTTACCCCAGACTTCTATACAGTACACCAAATAAGGAACAACTATTGCATTATACAACATAAACATTGCTTTATCAGTGAAAAACTCTCTTACTTTATACAGAACTGCTATTGATCTGGATATTTTTGTTCTCAAATTGTTTATGTGAGGTTTTGAGTTAATTAGCTGATTAGATTGTGGTACCAGGCATCTTCAGTATTGAACCTTTTCATAATATTCTAATTTTCTGAGATACAGTACTGAATTTGGGCTTTTCATTAGTTGTCAGTTATAATTATCAACATTAAAAGAAATAAACATTTGAAATCAGTCTGTGTGTAATGGTAAATGGAGCTTATTTATACAGTATAACGCTTTCCAGACCCCTTTGAGGGGCCCCAAAGTGCTTCACAGTACCAACCATCCACCCATGAATAATGTATAAGTTTCCCTTTTTGAATGAAATTCATTCATTCATTCATTCAACCTTTATTTATACAGGCTAGCCTCGTTGAGTCACGGGGACTCATTTACAAGAGGGACCTGTCTCACTCACACCAAACAACCATCCACTCTCACACCTAGGGTCAATTTAGAGTCACCCATCAGCCTAACATGCATGTTTTTGGTCTGTGGGAGGAAACCGGAGTACCCGGAGGAAACCCACGCATGCACGGGGAGATTACTGAAATAAATCAACTTTTTCATGATATTCAAATTTTTTATGACCAGTATG
Organism: Garcialebias charrua; assembly: GCA_038048925.1. Classification (NCBI taxonomy): domain Eukaryota; kingdom Metazoa; phylum Chordata; class Actinopteri; order Cyprinodontiformes; family Rivulidae; genus Garcialebias; species Garcialebias charrua. Next base: position 21,430 of record JBBPBX010038563.1, read on the forward strand.
GGTGTGTATGTACATACTTACATACATACAGTACATACATAATAGATAGATAGATAGATAGATAGATAGATAGATAGAGAGAGAGATAGAGAGAAAGAGATAGATAGATAGATAGATAGATAGATAGATAGATAGATAGATAGATAGACAGATAGATAGATAGATAGATAGACAGATAGATAGATAGATAGATAGATAGATAGATAGAGAGAGAAAGAGATAGATAGATAGATAGATAGATATTCTAATTAATTAAGTATACTGTAGTAGTTAATTAAGTAGAGTTATTCATTTTGTGACGTAGTTTGTGTATTACAGTTAGAAAAATTAAGTAGAATTATTCATTTTGTGATGTAGTTTGTGTATTACAGTTAGAAAATTAAGTAGAATTTTCATTTTGTGATGTAGTTTGTGTATTACAGTTAGGAAAATTAAGTAGAATTATTCATTTTGTGATCTAGTTTGTGTATTACAGTTAGAAAAATTAAGTAGAATTATTCATTTTGTGATGTAGTTTGTGTATTACAGTTAGAAAAATTAAGTAGAATTATTCATTTTGTGATGTAGTTTGTGTATTACAGTTAGAAAAATTAAGTAGAATTATTCATTTTGTGATGTAGTTTGTGTATTACAGTTAGAAAAATTAAGTAGAATTATTCATTTTGTGATGTAGTTTGTGTATTACAGTTAGAATGATGTAGTTTGTGTATTACAGTTAGAAAAATTAAGTAGAATTATTCATTTTGTGATGTAGTTTGTGTATTACAGTTAGTAAAATTAAGTAGAATTATTCATTTTGTGATGTAGTTTGAAGGTTATCATTGGTTGAACAAACTGTGAAATAAGGGGCAGATATAATAAGATTTCATCTTCTTTCTGCTCCCTTCATTTTATCCTACTTGTATTCTTGTATCTGATGAAACTGTCTTGTATTGTTCTTTTAACATGAATGAATAAACATCAAATCAAATCAAATCAAATATTCTCCCCTGGAGGAGGTCTCTGAGGACAGGGATGTTTGGGTCTGTTGTCTCTGACCTGACTACTGATGGGGTTTAGAAGACAGTGATGAAGTGAACCTCCTCTGTTGTCCAACAGCTCTACTAAACTCGCCTATACGGCATCCTCCCAGCAGAACAACCTTTTTAAAGGAGTCTAAAAAACGGTATAAGAAGTATTTTCAGAACATTCTCTGAAGCTCCAACGTTGATGACAGACAGCATTTAGTTCACAGTCTAAACTATGTGGACACGAGGTGTCCAGAGCACCTCTGGAGGAGTTTTGAGTGAAAATGATGAGACAATTCTCACTTGTCTTCAGTTCCATCAGAGAGCTGAAGACAGAAACTAGAAACCAATGTGGACGGACTGTGATTGTCCTCCAGTCTGTTTCCGTGCCGTCAGCTCGTCTGGACACTTTTATATACGCGTCACTTTTTCTTACTCTGGGAAATTTTTACATGTTGTCAAATTCTGGAGATTCTTTGGAGTCTATTTTTTTTTAGTAAAAACAGAATTCTACCAGTAGTTACTTTTTTTTCAGCACTGATGTATCAATATAATGAACACTCACCATAAATAAAGTTATGTGGTTAGGCTAAACCAGATCTCTCTTGCAAATGAGTCCTCGTGACTCAATGAGACAAACTTGTCTAAATAAAGGTTGACTGAATGAAAAAACATAAATTTAAAGACTGGACTTGTGTAGGACAGCAGCAAGCCACTTCCATCTAAACTACACTCAGACTAGTCATTAGCTCGTCAGAACTGTCAGGTGTAAACTCTGATTCTTCTGAGGTCAACCAGAAAGATAGTTACTGTATTTTTCGGCCTATAAGTCACCCTTTTTTTTCTTCATAATTTACATGCCCTGTGTCTTATACAGTGAAGCAACTTATTTATGGATTTTTCCCCCCATATTTATAAACCAATTTTTGTAGGAGATATGGCCATTTTCATTCCTTCTGACTGAAAATACTGAACACTACCATTTTCAGCCACTAGATGGCACTCTAGTAGTATATCATGTCGTTGTGTCATGTAATAGGTAACAGTGACTATTAATGACACAGTCAGCTTGCCATAGTCTGCCACCTTCGTCCAGCTCACCTGGAGCAACCATCAAATCAGCTTCATTTTGTTTTGCTGCCCCCGCGCTATGCAGTGACGTGCATTTATTAAGTAAAAGTTCAACTGAGACGTACCTTTGATATAATGTTGAGCAAACAAATTATTGTTTTTTAGGTGGTTATATTGTTAAATTTCAAATACATGCACAGTGAGTCCTCCCATTTTCGCACCGTTATATAAATCGCTTTGTCCAATTATTGGCAAAAAATTGGAAAAATCCATAAACGGGTCGCACCTTTATTTAGATCGCACCTGTCACCGCCGACGTAACGCGTCATCCACCGCTGACGTGACGCGTCACCGCTGAGTCAACCCGGAAATTTGGTCCGAGTGTTTAGCTCTGCTGCAAATGTCTGCCACAGGAACGCACAGCAAGGCTTTAAAGAAGATTAACACTTTTAAAAAAATTATTTGTTTGATAAAAATTATAGCTGACATTATAGCACAAGGGTTCCTGAGCTTAACCGTTCCTTAATAAATTCACGAAATGTTCAAATCAGCTGGATTTAAAAAGTAGTTTTGCCATGTGCATGCGTGCGGGTGGGGCGGCTTTATTTCTTTAAAATTTAGCAAATAAATGCTTTAAAAATATATTTCTTAGCTGATATTATAGCACAAGGGTTCCTGAGCTTAAATAAATTCACGAAATGTTCAAATCAGCTGAATTTAAATTTTTTCGCTTCGACTTCTTCCAAATCCGTCGCGTGCGCTGCAAAAATTAATTATAAATAAATCGAATTTTAGCTCAAATGTCTCATACAGGTCACAGTTTGTAAATGACCACCAAGTAATTACGGTCTGTAAGGTTGATAAAAATCTGTCCTGTAGATCATGAGCTATTTATCTAAATAGTATCCGTTTACAGTAGCTAACAGCTAACAAACAACGATGCTAAAAGATCTTTTTTTTTTTTAATCTCAAACATCTCATAAAGCTAGTCAGTTGTAAACGTCCATACAGTGATTACATTCTGTAAGTTTGATAAAAATCTGTCCTGTGGTTCTTGACTTATCTTGCTAACAAACACAGCAAACAGTAGTTACCTCCAGAGCAGGAGGCCGGGCAGCGACAGAGTCAGTCCGAGCAGAGGAGGCTTTTTTCGGACACATGAGCTGGAAACGGTCGGTGGACTCTCTGGAAGTGTCCCCTAGCGGACAAAAGTGGTACTGCACCATTTTTTGCCAAAATGAAAAACGGTCATATCTGAGCCAAAAATTAGTCTAAAAATATGGGAAAAAATCCATAAACAGGTCTCACATCTCTATTGGTCGCAGGGCATGCAAATTAGGCAAAAAACTGTGACCTATAGTCCAGAAAATACGGTACTTTCTCACATCAGTTTTTGAACTACAATATAGCTGATTTGACCGTCAAGTCAGCTGTAGTTTGAAAAGTTAGACTGAGACAGACATTTAATATAATTTCGAGCAAACAAATAATTGTTTTTAAGTGTTAATCTTGTTAAATTCTTGTTAAAGTCACCCCGCGCACGATCCCGTTGCCACCATTTGGCGGCCAATCAATTTTTGGCACAACACTGGCCCACATTTTCGGGTTGTGACGCGTAATAGACGCAACTTATATAGCAAAGCAACGTATTTATGGATTTTTCCACTTTATTAGACATATTTGGACTGATGCGACTTATAGGGCGGAGCGATGTGTACAGTGGAAAATACAGTAAATCAGGTAATTATTTGTAAGTTTTTACACATAAACTGACTTCAGTATGATCAAATGGTTGCTCTAACTTGGTTGTTGCTCTTTGTCCGCAGCAGTCTGTCCTCACAAGCACGTAGTTAGAAATGTGTCCTTTTTCTGAGTAATTAGTCGACAGGTCTGGGATCAGTCCAGAGTAATTGCACTGTGGGAGGATTGACCTCAGAGATGCATCTGCCTGAGGGTGCATGTGTGTGTGTGTGTGTGTGTGTGTGTGTGTGTGCTTGTAGATGAGAAGGGGTGAAACTAAACCGAGGAATAAAAACTGAGATACGGAAAATGTGTCTGTGCACGTCCCTGTTTGACCTACGGACATGCAGAAACAAATGGCCCTCCACCTTCTGCAGGTCGCTCCTCCTGCAGACCCACGAGGTCAACCCAAATGAAAGACGAATGGTTTCACTTGCCTTCTCGACCAGAACAGCAACACCTCCGTTCTGAAACCCTCAGGACAATCTGCTTGTTTGTACTCTGCAGAGACATTATCCAGTTCAATCAGGATAACATCTCTGTTCTGAACTATAGCAACAGGAAGACGGGACACAATGGCACAACGTGAAGCGACTCCAGTACCATCCTGCTGAATACACGTTTTGTTTCAAACAGTAGTTTTAAGCTCATCCTCCTTTTCTTTTTTGGTAAAAAATGTAATATATGAGATAATGGAAGTCAAAGCCACGTCTGGTGTTTGGAGTCTGTTTCCTCTTAAAAAGTTTAAAGAAGTAACAAAATGAGGTTATTGAATGTGACAACCTGACAGCAGGAAGGACAGTTTGTGGTCAACCACTGCATCCACTGACCTCGCCGATGTCCCGGCTGTCCAGCTGCTGCCATGAAAAGAGGAAGCTTGGTTTTAGTGCTAACAAACACACTCTTCTTTAGGTTAAAAAAATATATTTATTCTGGTTTCTTTGGGTGAAATAAATATTTGTTTGGCATGTAAGAAAATTTGTTCTATTTTGTATCACAAGTCCAATCTCTTTGTTGATTTATCAACTGCTGGCACGTAAGCTGGGTAATTTGTTTTTTTGGGGCCTTCCTGAAAGCAAATAAGAAACTTAAAGAGGACTCCAGCCAGCCATCAGGTGAAAAGAAGGAACCCAGACCCAGACCAGTGGTCGTTCCGTATGTTGCAGGAGTTTCAGAGACATTGAGATGTTTCTAAACATGACGTCCCGTGACTTTTAAACCCCAAAATACATTACGGCAAAGACTGGTTCATCCCAAAGATCCAGTCCCCGGCACAGAGTAATATTGTGTATGCTGTTCAGTGTCAGGAGGGTGATCAGTTCTACATCGGGGAAACTGGCAGGATGACCCAGCACCAAGACTTGGTGGTCTAATCTCATCTCCAGGCCAGAGGTCACTCTTTCAGGGATGAGGAAATTTGGTTTGAGAGAGGAGTAAAGGAGGCCATTATTGTGAAAAGAACCCGTCCATCATTAAACAGGGGCGGAGCCTCCATGTTCAACTGTCCCCCTCTTACAATGCTGTTATTGCTAGTATCACTCAGCCCTCTGTGAATAGCAAACAACCATCAGGGTGCTAATGATCCATCGTTAGGCTGATGGTCCTCCTTGATCATGTGAGCAGCTGGTTTTGGCTGTCATCAGCCAACTGGTTGATCCACTATGAGAGGGTGCTATTTATAAGACTGAGCTGAATACAGCTCCTCAGACTGAAGAAGTTTTTTGTATAAAAGATGAAATGATTCAACAAGAAGAATCCGTCCAGAGGACCTGACTTAATATTGTCAGATGAATTGAACAAACATCTCAGAACGTTATCAATGGATGAACATCAACTGATTAATTTGGGGTTCAATTTGAAACAAGAAGTTAATCAAGCTTAGCAAATGCAACAGTTGCTCCAACTCAGTCATTTTTACACATGCTGAGCTTCAATCTGGTGAGCTAGTAGCTGAGAGTGATCTCTAACATATTCCAAGTGCTAACAAATCAAAAATAGCTTTAAAAGGTCTAGATCAGGGGTCTACAACCTTTTCAGATCAAAAGAGTAATTTCTTCCCCTTGGTTCACTAAATTAAATGTGTATTAAATGTATGTTTGGGTTTAAAAGCCACTGGGACATTATGGTTGGAAAACAAACATCTAAATGACAATAAAACTGCTAAAACTAGTCATTTTTGTTGTTAGAACAACCAATTAAATTCAGTTTTATTTCAGTTTTGGTCAAAGCTTGAAAGAGCCGCTGCAGATGGACCAAAGAGCCGCATGTGGCTCCAGAGCCGCAGGTTGCAGTCCCCTGATCTAGATTCACATATTTCAGCTCTGCGTCTGTTACAAAATCCTGTTCACATTGTTGCTTTGTTAAGGAATAAACACAGATTGTCGTGTATTTTCTGAAATGGGATGTTAGTGGTGAATCTTTCGACTCAAACTGGGATGGGAGCTTAAAGGCCAGTTAACACCTTCGGCTCTCCGATGTCCCTTCAGCTACTTCCTGTGTGAGCGGTTGGCAGGTAAGCTCAGGCTGCAGGGATGTTTAGGTGAACAGAATCAAAATATCATCTCTTCACCTGCAGAGCATGAGGCAAGACAGTCAGTGAAGGAATGTCCCCTGCCGGTGCTTTTACTGCTGTGGTTGAGGGTGGAATGTAAAAATGTTTTCACCCCTTCTCTTTAGAAGAATAAAATGTGTTTGGATGTCTTGCAAATGATTTTAGACATATGTCCCAGCGATTCAGCAACATTTTGATATTAGATCGTTCTGTCATGCTGCTGCTTTAAAACCCAAATTTTGACCAAAACTATGTCATGTACAGAGTGAGGGTTCATTTGATCCGGTGGTGGTGGAGGAGGAGGATGCTGTTTCCCAGGAGGGACGTGTGTGGGTTTGTGCTGTACATTTGGCTGAATAGTGCTCACGATGGGCATTCATTCATTTATTCATTCATTCATTCATTCATTCATTCATTCATTCATTCAACCTTTATTTATGCAGGTTAATCCCATGAGCATTTCTAATATGTGGGCACTGGTGTGAATAAAACCTTTTCTTTTCCCAGTGGATGGGGAAATGCCAAAACCTTTTTACATGTACCGGTACGTGTTTAACAACAGTTTATTAAGCTCTACAACTCTTGTATAAAAACAAAAAGTCTTGTATATCTGGCAACACTGCCTCCACAGTTCATTTGAGGTCAGGGTTGCTCCAACCTGTTGAAGTAATAATATTAATAATAATAATAATAATCATTTTGTTTAAAAGTGCCTTTCAAGACACCCAAGGACACTTAACAAACAAACACAGTTCAAACATTAGCAATAACAAATTGAAATATAAAATACATAAAGATTATAAAATGCAAAATAATAAAAATACATTTAGTAAAGTTAATGATAAGCTAGTCTAAAGAGATGTGTTTTCAGGGCTGTCTTGAACAGAGAAAGGGAGGTGGTGTTTCGAAGGTCTGGCGGTAGAGCGTTCCAGAGGTGAGGGGCAGAGCAGGTGAAGGCCCTGCTCCCCATGGTGGAGAGGCGGGCAGAGGGTACATGGAGATGTAGTGAAGAGGAGGATCTGAGAGAGCGTGATGGGATGGAGATTTGTAGGAGGTCAGATAGATAAGGAGGGGCAAGGTTGTGGATAGCTTTGAACGTGAGGAGTAGAATTTTGAAGATGATGCGTGATTTAACCGGGAGCCAGTGGAGCTGCTGCAGGACAGGAGTGATGTGGTTATAGTAGGAGGTTTGAGTGATGACACGGGCAGCTGAGTTCTGGACCATCTGTAACTTGTGGAGAGATTTGTTGGGGAGGCCGTAGAGAAGGGAGTTGCAGTAATCGATACGGGAAGTCACAAGGCTGTGCACCAGGATGGCTGTGGAGCGGGGTGTGAGAGAAGGACGGAGACGGTTAATATTACGGAGGTGGAAATAGGCAGACCGAGTAATATTGTTGATGTGTGAAGTGAAGGAGAGAGTGGTGTCAAGGATGACACAGAGACTCTTGACCTGAGGGGAGGGGGATAGCAGAGAGTTGTTAAGGGGGACGAGAAGATGTTCTGATTTTGAAATAGAGTTTTTGGTACCAACAAGAATGATTTCTGTTGAAGGAAATTGTTAGAAAACCAGTGATTAAGCTCATTGAGACAGTCGGGGAGGATGGAGGGTGAAGACGTGACTTAGAGGAAGGAGGTAAATGATGAAGAGGAGAGGTCTGAGGACAGAGCCTTGGGGGACACCCGAGCAGCTGCTCCACTGAAAGCTGTCAGCTGGAGAGGTTCAACTGGTTAGGGTTCCTCCTGGTCACCTCTCCCCTGAAAGTTGTTTCCAGGCTTGTCCCACTGGGAAAGGCCCACAACCTGATGGAGGGATTATATAACTTCTTTGGCCTGGGAACACCTCAGGTTCCCTCAGGAGGACCCCAGAGGGTTGATGGGTAGAGGAATGTCAGGTTTCCTGGGCCTGTTCACAACTGATGCTTGGTTTCTTAAATTGACCTGTGCTGTTGTATGATGCTACAGAAAAAATATGTTACTTCAAAACTGGTCCAAATGATAAATTAGCTCATCTTTGATCCATCAACTACTATTTTTCAAAATGTAGATGAGTCTAAACTGTTCTATAATAATAATAATAATAATAAACTTTATTTGTATAGCACCTTCCTACAATGCCTTGCATTGACCAAGGTGCTTAACAGGGTGAAAAAAATGTATATGTTTCATCTTCTGACAGTTTGGATCAAAGTAGAAAAAAAGAACGTGGCTAGGAAGTTGACTGACTCAGATCACATGACCCCTGGGGGAGGAAGTGTCCTGCAGTGAGGTCACGCTGCAGGGGAAACAATCGCAGTGGACAGAACATGGAAGGAAGCATAGTGTGTGTGTGTGTGTGTGTGTGTGTGTGTGTGTGTGTGTGAACACATACAATGTGTGATGTCATTTCCCCCTGGAAAAACTTAACTGTCAGGAAAGCAGCCTCTTAAAGAGGATATTCAAAAACACAGTTGGCAGTCACATGAAAAAATAAAAATAAAATCTTATCTTTGTTCCTTGCAACACAAAGAGCTCCTATAATGATTTGTTATA
>JBBPBX010038564.1:16886-30326 GCA_038048925.1 Garcialebias charrua
TTGGAGTGAGAGGATGGCTAAGAGGTGTGAAGGGAGGCCATCTATAAATGAAAAAAAATAAAAATAAAAACAATAAAAAAGGTGTCACATACAAAACAGTCTGGCGCCGGGCAGTTTATTGTGCGACACCGCGTTTGCGTACTTGGTCTTAAAAAATTGAGCTTTGCACATACATGCCCTGCGGGGGTACGCTTGTACCTCAGCGTACATATGTGCATACCTCTGCATATAGACGTATGCGAGAGTATACTGGGGGCTTAAGGAGCATTGAGTATAGAACCACAAGACTAAGGAACAGCTTCTATCCTGAGGCTGTTAGACTCATGGATATCTAACCAGGATCATCCCTGTAAACCTTTTTGATTACATCCACGCATTCTGGCTTTGTCCACCCGTTCAGAGGTTCTGGGTCCAGGTCTGTAAATATTCCACTCTCTCCATCTGTTTGTTTATTGGCTATCTTTGAAGATGTTACACTAGAAAAAAAAATATCCCGCATGATTTTCACTGCCTTATGCATCGCAAAGAAAACCATACTGCTGAATTGGAAAAACAAAAATATTCTTAGCATTAATCAGTATAAAAATCTTCTGTTAGATCATATTAGTCTTGAAACTGCATCTGCCGACACATCGGATCAATCTCTATGGCATTCTTTGATCGGCTCCATTACATAGTTAGTGTGGGGGGTCTGGGATCTGGCCTTGTGGGGCATTGGGGCTGGTGTGGGGGGGGTGTCCGGGTTTGGGGTGCTTGTGGGGTTGTTGGGGACTGGGTTGTTGGAGGTGCCTGTGCAGGGAGGCCATGCTTTTGCCCTGGGGAGGACCTGGGTGGTTCTGGGGGATGTCTGCCGGTGGCTGCATGCGGGCCCTCTGGTGGTCTGTGGCGGCGGTCATGGGTCACCGGTTGGTGGCCTGGCTGTGCTGGGGTGGGTCCGGGGTGGGCGCCGGGGGATTTGGGTTCTGGTGGCATGTCATCCTCGGGCTTGGGCCTGGTAGGGGTTGGGGATCTTCAGCTCTGGCGGGTGGGTTGCCGGGCTTTGGGCTGGCTTGCGCTCTGGTGTCCGGCTCTGGGCGGGGGACCCTCGGCTCGCTGATAGGTTGCAGGTTTGTGGGCTGGGGCATAGGCGTAATTTATACGGGGGATGGGGGGTTTATAACACCCCCAATAATTTGATCCAGTCAATATAACCCCCCCAATAAAATGACATCATTTCATCATTATACATATCTTACATCAATAATTGATTTTCTTTATTCATTTAAATTTTTTAGTAAAATTGCTGCGTGTTTTTAAGCAAACTCCCTGAGGACTGACCCCTTCCCCTGCAAAAAACTTGGTATCACCCATCCCACCGGCTGCATGGTGGCCCCAGCACCCTAGAGAGAGTTGCGACACTTCCATAGAGTCCCATTGTAAGAATAGAATGCGGAAGTCACGTGGGTCACGGAGCTGCTCCATGTTCCAAACAGCAGCTAACAGCAGTGGTTCTACCATTGAACGTAGTTAATTCTTGATGTTTAAGACGTGTTTTCCCCGGTAAGTTGATGTAAATACAATATTTTTTGCCATTGTGAAGCGTTAGCTGACTGTTCTGTACAGTTTATAAACATTAATACTTCATGTTATCAATTTTTGTAATTAAACATGTTAAATTACTAGTTGTGTTTTAACTGCAGCTAGTTCTGCCATCATGACTGGTTTAAATTTATGTATTTCTGTCTAATTCAGCGTTTAAAAATATTCAGTACAGCTTAAATTTGAAAGTTTTTTTTTTTAATGGTAATTCCAGTTACTGAAATCTTAACTAGAAAATACTTAGCCTTTTTTTCTGAGAGATTGATGTTTAATTTAGTTCAAATTATAGATACTTCGTCAAAGACTGCAGCATAAATTGTTGAATCAAGATGTTTGAATAAAATTATTTTAACACCATAACCTTCACAAATTGGTATTTACTGCAGGACTGTTAATTTAAATGCGTTTTATATTATTTGTTTAGCGTATGGTAATCATGGGTCAAGTTCAGATTAGACTCTCTTTCAAGACAGAACAAGAAATAAGAATTATTACAAAGAATATATCAGCATCAATAAACTGTAGAACTGTAACAAATTTTAATTAAATAATCACATTCATGTCCATCTTCATCTTTTCAGATTGACTGAGCGATGGGCTAAGAAATGACACCAGGTTGGTGGAACTGGTCAGTCCTCAGAGAGATGGAGCTGGTACGTTAATGGTGAGCTTTGAGGACTCAATGACAAGAGAGAGCTGGTTACAAACAAAGGATGATGACAACAGTGAGCACAATAGACAGTTCTAAAAGAGGCATACAGATTTTTTTATTTATTTAATCAAATTAAAATAAGATTGCGGAACACAGCCCACTCGGACTCCATGTCCCCCGCCTCCCTCGGAACGTGTTCAAAGCTCTCCCGGAGGTGGGAGTTAAAGCTCCGTCTTACGGGAGACTCTGCCAGACGTTCCCAGCAGACCCTCACGATACGTTTGGGTCTGCCAGGTCTGACCGGCATCCTCCCCCACCATCGGAGCAAACTCACCACCAGGTAGTGGTCAGTAGACAGCTCCGCCCCTCTCCTCACCCGAGTGTCCAAGACATGCGGCCGCAGATCAGATGAGACGACAACAAAGTCGATCATCGAACTGCGACCTAGGGTGTCCTGGTGCCAAGAGCACATATGGACACCCTTATGCTTAAACATGGTGTTCGTTATGGACAATCCATGACGAGCACAGAAGTCCAATAACAGAACACCACTCTGGTTCAGATCAGGGGGGCCGTTCCTCCCAACCACACCCCTCCAGGTCTCACTGTCATTGCCCACGTGAGCGTTGAAGTCCCCCAGTAGAACAAGGGAGTCCCCAGGAGGCGCACTCTCCAATACCCCCTCCAAGGACTCCAAAAAGGGTGGGTAGTCTGAGCTGCCGTTTGGTGCATAGGCACAAACAACAGTCAGAGCCCGTCCCCCCACACGTAGGCGAAGGGAGGCTACCCTCTCGTTCACCGGGGTGAACCCCAACGTACAGGCACCAAGATGGGGGGCAACCAGTATGCCCACTCCTGCTCGGCGCCTCTCACCAGGGGCAACTCCAGAGTGGAAGAGTGTCCAACCCCTCTCAAGGAAACTGGTTCCAGAGCCAGAGCCATGCGTTGAGGTGAGTCCGACTATTTCTAGTCGGAACCTCTCAACCTCACACACTAGCTCAGGCTCCTTCCCCACCAGAGAGGTGACATTCCATGTCCCAATGGCCAGCTTCTGTAGCCGAGGATCAGACCGCCAGGGTCCCCGCCCTCGGCCACCACCCATCTCACATTGCACCCGACCCCTTTGGCCCCTCCCACAGGTGGTGAGCCCATGGGAAGGGGGACCCACGTCTCCTCTTCGGGCTGTGCCCGGCCGGGCTCCATGGGTAAAAGCCCGGCCACCAGGCGCTCGCCAGCGTGCCCCACCTCCGGGCCTGGCTCCAGAGTGGGGCCCCGGTGACCCGCGTCCGGGCGAGGGAAAACTTAGTCCATTAATTGTACTCATCATAGGGGTTTTTGGGCTGCACTTTGTCTGATCCCTCACCTAGGACCTGTCTGCCTTGGGTGACCCTTCTAGGGGCATGAAGCCCCTGACAGCATAGCTCCTAGGATCATTGGGACACTCAAACCCCTCCACCACGGTAAGGTGGCAGCCCAGGGAGGGGAAAGAACAAGATCTGGGATATAAGAAAGAACAAGATCTCGGATACAAGCGGCTGAAATGAGTTTTCTCCGCAGGGTGGCTGGACTCTCCCTTAGAGATAGGGTGAGAAGCTCAGTCATCCGGGAGGGACTCGGAGTAGAGCCGCTGCTTCTCCACATCGAGAGGAGCCAGTTGAGGTGGCTCGGGCATCTGGTTAGGATGCCTCCTGGACGCCTCCCTGGTGAGGTGTTCCGGGCACGTCCCACCGGGAGGAGACCCAGAGGAAGACCCAGGACGCGCTGGAGGGACTATGTTTCTCGGCTGGCCTGGGAACGCCTTGGGATTCCCCCGGAGGAACTGCTCCAAGTGGCTGGGGAGAGGGAAGTCTGGGCCTCCCTACTTAGGCTGCTACCCCCGCGACCCGACCCCGGATAAGCGGAAGAAGATGGATGGATGGATGGATGGAAAATAAGATTGCAAAAACAGCTAGATTATAAGGTGAATGTAGAAAACTAAAACCGGGAACTTTAGAACAATATGTGTGATCACTGGTCAGTGAAAGTTCTGCTGGACTTCTCATTTGGTTCTGGGCGATGAAAACAAATGGTTGGAACCTCCTTCAGTCTCACACGGCCTGACTGTGTCTTTGTGAAGTGCCCTCTCACAAAATGTGCCTGTAGAGTGATATTAGTTTATTTCCTTGCACATTTCTTTGACAGTTAAACATTTTGAGCTCTGGTTGAACATGTTTTGTGTGCAGATTATATTTACATCACTCAGTTTGTGTTGTTGGGATGATGATGTAATTAATAAACAGTATAAATAGTAGTAAAGTACTTTATTAAAGCTTGTTTTACATTTTACATATTTTATAATAAATTGTTTGGTAATTTATTTTTGCACAATTAACACTTATTTTGTCACCTGTTACAGTAATCACAGTAAAAGCATTACAATATATTTTAACCCTAAAATATCCCGAATCATTTAAAAAAAAAGTAATTTATTCGATAAATAAATAAGTAGAGAGCACAACCCCCCCAATGTTAGACCTAAAGTTACGCCCCTGGGCTGTGGGGTTGGGTGTCTGGGGGCGTGACCGGTGGCCCATGGGAGGGGGCAGGTTGACCTAGCCTGGATGTCTAGTCTGCTATGTGTTCTATGAGTTGTTAGTGCAACCTGGTTGTATTTCTCTTTTGTTATAATTACACAAAATATCTTTTCGTTTGGGTATTTGTATTGTTTCTTACCTGACTGAAACAACACTGTCATAATTTTAACCGTGTAACTCTAAGATCGGAAGCCCCTCCTTTTTATTTCTTCTTCTGTGGTGTTGTCTTTAAATTGTTTGCACCCCTTAGACTCTCCCCTTTTGTCATGTTGTCCTACGGGAGAGGTGCACACTGTTTATTTTTCATCTAAATACATTCAGTTTATTTATAGATCTATTAAGTTAATTTTTGTTATGTACTTTTGTTCTAAGTAGGACTTGGAGCGGGCAGCCTATAACACGGTTGTTTTGTGTGTGTTATTCCTGCCAGGTATGTTGTACAAGAATGTTTGAAGCCCTTTTTTCATGTTGTCCTACGGGAGAGGACTTGGAGCGGGCAGCCTATAACACGGTTGTTTTGTGTGTGTTATTCCTGTCAGAATAAACCAAGAATCATCTTTTAAAAGACAAACCGTGTCACGGCCTGATTAATCTACAGAACCAGCACAACGCAGAAAGAATCCAGTTACACTTGGTGCCATTTGACCTGCTGTATCGTTGAATCTCCGCTGTTGCACCTGCTACAACGCTGAGCCTTTCCCGCCTTTGAGGTCTGGCTCCGCCTGATTTGCTGCATTGCGCGCCTTTGCCCTGTGCTTTGACTGGCAGGCGATGGTTTGCTGTATCCTGGCAACAAAGTTACTGTTTCTGTTGCTGTTTTGTCTACCTCGTTTTATATGAGGGAAGCAGGGAAATAGGTGAAAAACAACATTTTTTACTTTTGCAAAAAAATATATATATATTTTTTTTTTTACTTTGTAGGTACGACTGGTCTTTTTTTGTTTTGTTTATTTTTGCCTACTGATACATGTGAGTTCTTGTGTGACTAATTTGTTTTTAGACTGTTTGGGAACCTGTAGTCTCACTTTATTTTTGACATCTGTTTTTTAATGCATTGTTCTCTTTGATTGTGTTTATCTGTTACTGTTTGATGACATGTCTGACACTGAGGTACCTTTTAAGGGTGATGAAGTGGGCCGGAGGGTCACTTTTAGTTTGAGAAGGGGCCAACATTACATGTCATTTGGAAGGGGTAGGCCTCTGCCTTCTAGTGCATATGAATGTTCTGTTGATCAGTCTGAGTTGAACCCCCCACATGTCCCTGCTGCTGCTTCTACACCCATTGGCAATGCAAGGTCTGACCTCAGCCAACTTGTTTCTACTGAGGCTCTCAGTGGGGTGATTGTTAATTTGGCTAAGCAGATTGAGGATGCCATTACGACAAACCTGAGTGGGCTAAACCCACAAAGTCAGTCTCAGGTTGCTGACAGCCAACCCAGCGTCCCGACCGATCAGTCACAAATGAGGTTTGTTGTTCAGTCTGATATCAGGGCGCCACCATATTCCAAAGGTGACCACACGGACACTTTCTCCATCCAGGAATGGGAGGGTTTGATGAGATATTATCTGTCAAGAATAAGATGTGTGAACCCTGTAGAAATGTGTGAAATCATCACATCCAGACTTATTGGGAAAGCCAGAGATGTGGTTCAGGTGTCGCTTCGCTGCCAGCCTCAGTCATGTAGTGCCAAGTTAGTTTCTACAGTTTTTGATATTCTGAAACGCAACTTTGGTGAGCTGATCTTCTCCAGTTTACCAATGAGAGACTTCTATAACGTCCTTTTTGCTGATGGAGAGACTGCCATGGACTACTGGATCCGACTGAACAAGTCTGTTGAAACGGCTGATGAGTGTTTGCGTAGAAGGGGGAAGCAGGTGAAGGATCCAGGAGCTGAAGTTGTTACAATGTTCATCAACCATTGTCCTGATCCTGGTCTAGCTCTTTCCTTCCAGCTGAAACCTGTTGAGGGATGGAATGCTGCTGAGATCCAGAGTCGCCTTGATAACCATGTTGCGAGTCTTAGGAGGCCGATGGTTACTACGAACAGGGCCGTTGGTTCATCTACAGGCCCTGTTGTTCTCTCCTGTCTTCCTCAGCTTGGTGCTCAATCACCCACTGCTACGTTGCCAGCCGATGCAACACCATTTGCTGTCCATTTTCCCCAGGCTGTTTTAGCACGTGATCGTTCTTCAGCTTTAGGTCCCTTGTATCAGCAGCCACAGCATCATGTTGCTCCACAATCGACACCCTTTCAGACTGCAGGTCCATCCAAGTCAACTTTTTCCTCCAGTTCAGGAGTCGAACCGCCTCATCAGATGGTAGATGTGTTTGATAATGTTCTGTCTTTGTGTGCAGCTTCTCTTGCTACAAAACAACATGGTCAACATATGGGGAGTTACACACATGGTTCTAAACGTCGTCAGCATGTTCCATGCAGAGTTTGTTGCTCGGAGGAGCATACAACACACTCGCACTGCAGACTGTTCAGACTGTATCTCAACTGCTTCATCTTAGGACACATTAAAAGGGATTGTCCTCAGCCTGCTCATCACGCACCACAGCCATCTTCCCAGTACCCTAGTTTAAACTAGAGAGCCCGTGTGATGAGAAGGGCAGCATGGACTGTGTGGATTTTAGTGGGACAGCACTCTCATGTCAATTACTGGATGTGGGCCTCTTCACATCTCTCTGAAACTCTGAGTGTTACACTTTCTTGTAACTCTCAAGGAGACAAGTGGACACTATTTTTGTTACAAATATTTTGAATTAATGGACACCAATCAATCAGAAATAACTTTCTCTTTAATGTGTGTTAATTCAAAATTGATCAACAGTATATTTTTGTCATTTAATGATGATTTACTAAGCTGGTATATTTTAAATATGCCAAAGTTAAGAGAACACCTCAGAATGATCTTGCTTTAAACTGTCTGCTCTATGCAGAATAACTGTCTAAAGTTGACTGAACAATCCGTTCGTATTTGTTTGAAGTGTTTTTGGAACGAAGGAAAAGTTCTAGACATAACTTGCTTTCTGTCTCCCGTCCTTTCTAAAAACAATGAATCTGTTCTCAAAACAAATTACATGGCTTGTTCACATGCACCTGCATCTTCTGACGCATGTTTCTCTATTTACTGTCTACCCTATCTGTCACTCAAACTCACTGACTTGCAAAGTCACACCCTCTCTAGTGGTAAGACAACCAATAAGCCATTCAGGAGGTGGGCAGACTCCACCCTCCATATAAAGTCTTACTTCCCACTGCACTAAAACCATAGATAAGAAGGATCTGATGTCGTATATCTCTGTATCCTTCACATATACTTATACTTATATTTCCGGATATTCCCGGAAATGGCCCGCAATGATCCTTAAAAGATCCCAAAATCCCAAAATCCGGATACTTATCTTTGGCAGACCCTTGACGAATAACAGCCACATTTATTTTGGATCTGCCAAAGATAAGTATCCAGATTTTGGGATTTTTCAAGGATCATTGCGGGCCATTTCCGGGAATATCCGAACACAGATCCTTCCGTATATCTATGGTTTTAGTGCAGTGTCCGTTTTGACTTTAGTGTCGAAGGGGAGAACTGGAAAAGCTGGAAACGTTGTGATCATATGTCAATTAGACCTACGTTCTCAGCAGGGTCATAGTAAAGCTTACTGTGACTCTTTCACTTAGTTCTGAAAGAATTTGTTTCCAGGAGTTTTATTTTGAAAGCTCAGTCAGGATGTGGCTCTGTTCCTGCCAGGAGAAGCGCTCTTTCGCTCGTCTGAATCAGCTCACATGCGCGGAAGTCATTTGGACGTGAACCGGACAACACAAGTCCATTAGTGTCCACAAAACTTCAACTCTTATCTCCAGAGACGTTCGTCAACAGGTAACAAGGCATTGATTGTGTTCTGAACATGTGAAAAGTCCAGCTGAACCCGTGGTGGGAAAGTGTCACCCTGTCATTTCCAAATAATTAACTTCCTTTACACTTAGCTTTCATTCATCCTATATTCTCCTCCTATTTCTTCATTTTCCCTAAGCCAGTAAACTTCAAGTAAATGTGCCAACAGTAAGTTAGATCCTAACTGTCTGTTTGTTTTTAATTTGAATTCTTATCAAAGTAGTTAGTAAATCAGAGCTAATATCGATACAAATAAACATTTGTATCGATGTACTTTTATGATTATTTCAATAAAAGGTCTATCTTTTGGTGGATCAACATAAATTGAAGTCTCTCGTGAAGTTACATTTTTGTCTAATCACTTTAAAGCAATTTAATACTGGAAAAAGGGTGAACTCGCGAATGAATTTGGGTCAGATCAAGTCTGCTCCAACTTCTCTAAAATATAGGTAAGTCAGTAAACTGACCAATACGCCTATATTACTACATTTAATGGTGACCCGTAAGTGTTTAATCATTATATTACTACATTTAATGGTGGTGTCGTAAGTGTTTAATTACGCTTTAATTACAACATTTAATGGTAGCTCGTACGTGTCCCTAGAACGGTTATTATATTGTTTTTGTGTAGTCTATTGTCACGTTATTTGTTGGCATAGTTCTTTATCCTTGTGTTGGACTTATAAGATAGTTCTGGCTGGAGAGTGTCCGGGAGTTGCTAATCGCTGCATTGTCCGGCTCATTTCACGTTAGGATTATTTTTCTTTCACTTTTAAACGTATGTTTGAAGTGCTAGGGATGATTGTTGTTTGTGCCAGTGAGACGTGCATAACGTGTTGCGAGGCTGTATGCATTTTTTCATTGTTGTGACCGCCGTGTCACCGCTGCTTCATTTTATTACATCTACGGCCTGCTGTTTTGCATATTTGTGCTGCTCCAGTGTACCTACGTCTGTTACAATGAGTGTTTGTTGAGGTTCGGGTGATCCCACTCAGCTTTGGACCGGGATCCGGTTCCGATTGACGTAAAGTCCGTTGTTGTCAACAGTTAGCGTACTACCTTCTTTGGAAGGTGTGGAGGCTAGCCTGAATGTGATTGGGCTTGTTAACAGAATTTTCTGTGGTGTTTTATACGTTTCTTTTGTGAAAGAGTGTCCAGAACTTTGGGTAGAGCTAACGTTAGCATTACCAGAGCTGAAGTTGCATAACGGTGATTGGTCCATTGTGTGTCATGTTCAAAAAAGTTGGTTCTGTAGACTGCTGGTTGTCAGATATTCATTTTTGCACACATTTATGACAGTTTATCTGTGTTGTTCGTTTCTATGCACGTGATATCGTCGAAGACTGGCTTAACCGCGGTGTTTTGCGATATTTAGAAGTGTTTTAGGATGTTGAAAAGTCCGTTCAACGCTAAAGTTCGACCGACCTCGAGGTCCGTGAATGCAACGCTCGAACGGCGCGTCACACGTGAGTGACGTACAGAGACGTAAGGTTTAGAAGACTCCATTACCCATGAACACTTGGGTTTAGAACTACATGTTCTGTCTTCACTGTGATTGGTCGATTACGCTGTAAGTGGTGACGCTTACGGGGTGGGGAAGGCCCACTCCTCGTCAGCTTTCACTTCAGTAAACCAGCCCTTACAAGTTTCATGCTTGTTTGTCCGTTACTATCTTTGAAAGACTGTTTCATCGCTGTGTTTTTGAGATTTTAATGGGTGGATTGAGTCAGTTGATCTGAGACTACCGATCGCCATGTGACCAGGTCACGTGACACCGGAAGCTGCAACTGGTTTATGGGGACCGACCATTTTCTTTTAAACAAAGTTTAAAGTTTCACAGTCCACACGATGTTACTCACATTGAATCGTCTATTATAAGACCGGGGTTCTAGAGTTTTGTCACGTAAAGGCTTTAGATCTTTCTGATTGATGCCTTTGATCCATTTGTGGATGTCTGTGGTCGCTAGAAGCTGTGGCTGCACTCACTGGTGACAACAGCGCCTCTATAGCGATCAGATAGAGAAATTGTAGTCGCTGAGATAAACTCATATCCAACGCTGTACTCCCACCTGCTGGTTGCATCAAAGGATACACTTTTGATGTAATTCTGTCTGCAGGTCAACTTTCCTGTTTTTTTAAATAGAGTACAGTTGACGTGTTTGACACACAGCATCCTTTCATTTGATTTTCACATATAATCAAATGTTGAAGGCAGAACAGTTACACAGAATTAATACAGACATGTTTGCTTTTTGATAAAACTTGACACTTTTATCATAAATTCTGTGCAACAAGGCTGTCTAGTTTATTTTAAACTGCAAGTTTAAAGTAACACACATGAGGCATCTTTTGTCTTGATTTTCAAGGTAACATATAAAGAAATTCCAATTTACTCTATCGAACGCTTTTTCTGCGTCTAAAGCTAAAATAGCTGTTTCAATATTTTTACTATACGAGTACTCTATTAAATTATATAATCTGCGAGTGTTTGTGAAATTATATAATCTGCGAGTGTTTGTGGACGAGTGTCTTCCTTTTATGAATCCAGTTTGATCAGGATGAACAATGAAAGGAGTTATCTTCTCTAATCTTTTAGAGAGGGCTTTATAAATTATATTAACATCAACATTAATAAGAGAGATTGGATGATAACTGGTAGGCAATACTGGGTCCTTGCCTGGTTTTAAAAGGAGACTAATGTTGGCTGAATTCATATGTGTTGGAAGCCTGCCATTTTCTTCTGACTCAAGAAGCATTCTGTGAAATATTGGTTCCAATAGATTCAAAAATTCTTTATAAAATTCTGTTGGATAACCATCTGGGCCAGGAGATTTTTTATTAGGCCTGTTTTTAATGGCTTCACAGAGTTCATCTGATGTTAATATCTAGTTTTGGAAATATTACTCTCTCCAAGAATTGATTGATATCCTCATCTGTTGGATTAATTTGTGGAGTATATAGAGTTTTATAAATATCTCTAAAAACACTGTTTACTTTTCCCTCATCACAAGTTATGTTTCCATTTGTGTCTTTAATACCGTATATAAACGTTTTTTCTTTGTTTAATTTGAGTTGGTTTGCTAAAAAGCTTCCTGATTTATTACTGTGTTCAAAATTTTCTAATCGAAGCCTTTGTACCAATAATTTGTTTTTTTGGGTCAATAAATTAATTTAGTTCTAACTTTGTCTTGCATAGTTTTTTCTGTATTTCCTCTCCTTGTAAACCTTCTAGTAATTTGATGGATTTCTCTAATTCCTCAATATGTTTTTTTATTTTTATTTGTTGAATAGGTTATCATTTTGCCTCTCATAACTGTCTTCCCAACCTCCCAGAGTGTACATGCTGATGTTCCTGGCAAGTCATTAAACTCTAAATACGATGTCCATTCATTTTTAAAATATTGTATTGTGTATTGTATTGTGAGGTATTTAATCTCCAGTTTATACTTTTTGGGATTTCTTTCTTATTAGCTAAATTTAAAGTAACTGGTGCATGATTGCTGATAGCAATAGGGTGTATCTTATTGTCTGAAATGTTGGTCAGCAATGAATTGCTTACTATTAAATAATCCAGACGAGAATAAGAATGATGCACATGTGAAACGAAAGAATATTATTTGCTATCAGGTTGAAGAGAACGCCATGTATCGCAGAGTCCGTAATCACTCATGTACTGTTTAACTATATTTATGTATTGCCAACTGCGTTGAGTTCCTACTGCATTCAGCCTGTCTATTTTATCTATTTTATCATCTAGACCAATGTTAAGATCACCTCCCATTACCATTGAGCAATCCATGTGATTTAATAGAATAGACAAGAGATCATGAAAAAAAACGGTGGCATCCACATTTGGCCCATATATACTAACAATACAATATTTTTGGCTGAGTATGGATAATTTTAATGCTACCCAAGTAACAGAAGAACGTTCTGAGAACGTTATTTTTAGGTTACGGGAACGTTCCCTCCTAACGTTCCATGAACGTTAGGGTGTGGAGTTTTCTCGTGATTCTCAGAACGTTAGGTGAGAACGTTATGCTAGAACTTTCTTAGAACATTCCATAAATTTTATTATTATTATTATTATTATTATTATTATTATTATTATTATTATATGGATTCATACATTTTAGTGCAAATTATGAACAATCAAAATAGATTCAAAGTTATTTATTCATCTACTGAACAATGTTTTTAACCTCCCAGAGAGAACAATTGCAAACAAACAAAAGTACACTTGTGTTATAAGAAAGAAAACTCAAATGTTTATTTTTTCCAAACCAAAAATGTGAACTATTCCAAACTACATTGTCCCTTTCTTTAAACTTAAAAGTCCAGCTTGAACATAAATCAAATTAAATATGTGTTTTGCCATGATTTCTAGCTTTCAAATACAAGTACCTGTACAATACTCTCATTGTAATGAGAAATTTAAGTTGGCTAAATAAATCTCCATTGCACAAATGAAATATTTCAAGTTTTATTAAAAATGTCCACAATTCTTAAATCAAATCTAACAAAAGAAGCTGAATAATAAATTAGGATTGGGGCCGATCCAATCCAGTATCGGTATCGGTATCCGATACCAGCCTTGTTTACATATCGGATTTTCCGAGCCAACCTGCCGGCATTTCCGATCCATGATGCACTGCAGTTGTCTTCAAAGTATGGAATGGATTTCCTGGACGGAGGCGTGTCTTATGAGCCCAGAGTAGTAAGACCCGCCTCACATTC
>JBBPBX010038565.1:0-14041 GCA_038048925.1 Garcialebias charrua
GTTAGCATCTGTAGCTGTTAGCGTCTATAGCTGTTAGCAGCTGTAGCTGTTAGTATCTGTAGCTGTTTGTAGCTGTAGCTGTTAGCAGTTATAGTTGTTAGCATCTGTAGCTGTTAGCAGCTATAGCTGTTAGCATCTTTAGCTTTTTGCAGCTGTAGCTGTTAGCATCTGTAGCTGTTAGCAGCTGTAGCTGTTAGAGTCTGTAGCTATTAGCATCTGTAGCTGTTAGCATCTGTAGCTGTTAGCATCTGTAGCTGTTAGCAGCTGTAGCTGTTAGCATCTGTAGCATTTAACATCTGTAGCTGTTAGCAACTGTAGCTGTTAGCGTCTATAGCTGTTAGCAGCTTTAGCTGTTAGCAGCTTTAGCGTTAGCATCTGTAGCTGTAGCTGTTTGCAGCTGTAGCTGTTAGCAGCTGTAACTGTTAGCATTTGTAGCTGTTAGCAACTGTAGCTGTTAGCCTCTATAGCTGTTAGCATCTGTAGCTGTTAGCAATTGTAGCTGTTAGCAGCTGTAGCTGTTAACCGCTGTAGCTGTTAGCAACTGTAGCTGTTAGCAGCTGTAGCTGTTAGCGTCTATAGCTGTTAGCATCTGTAGCTGTTAGCATCTGGAGCTGTTAGCATCTGTAGCTGTTAGCAGCTGTAGCTGTTAGCGTCTATAGCTGTTAGCATCTTTAGCTGTTAGCGTCTTTTGCTGTTAGCATCTGTAGCTGTTAGCATCTGCGGCTGTTAGAGTCTTTAGCTGTTAGCGTCTGTAGCTGTTAACAGCTGTAGCTGTTAGCAGGTGTAGCTGTTAGCAGCTGTAGCTGTTAGCGTCTGTAGCTGTTAGTAGCTGTAGCTGTTAGTGTCTATAGCTGTTAGCAGCTTTAGCTGTTAGCGTCTGTAGCTGTTAGCAGATTTAGCTGTTAGCGACTGTAGCTGTTAGCAGCTTGAGCTGTTAGCGTCTGAAGCTGTTAGCAGTTTTAGCTGTTAGCGCCTATAGCTGGTAGCATCTGTAGCTGTTAGCAGCTATAGCTGTTAGCATCTTTAGATGTTAGCATCTGTAGCTGTTAGCAGCTGCAGCTGTTAGCAGCTGTAGCTGTTTACAGCTGTGGCTTTTAGCATCTGTAGGTGTTAGCAGCTGTAGCTGTTAGCAGCTGTAGTTGTTAGCAGCTGTAGTTGTTAGCATCTGTAGCTGTTAGCATCTGTAGCTGTTAGCGTCTATAGCTGTTAGCATCTGTAGCTGTTAGCAGCTGTAGCTGTTAGAGTCTGTAGCTGTTAGAGTCTGTAACTGTTAGCATCTGTAGCTGTTAGCAGCTGTAGCTGTTAGCAGCTGTAGCTATTAGCATCTGTAGCATTTAACATCTGTAGCTGTTAGAAACTGTAGCTGTTAGCATCTATAGCTGTTAGCAGCTTTAGCTGTTAGCATCTGTAGCTGTAGCTGTTTGCAGCTGTAGCTGTTAGCAGCTGTAACTGTTAGCATTTGCAGCTGTTAGCAACTGTAGATGTTAGCAGCTGTAGATGTTAGCGTCTATAGCTGTTAGCATCTGTAGCTGTTAGCATCTATAGCTGTTAGCATCTGTAGCTGTTAGCTGTAGCTGTTAGCCTCTATAGCTGTTAGCATCTGTAGCTGTTAGCAGTTGTAGCTGTTAGCAGCTGTAGCTGTTAACATCTGTAGCTGTTAGTAGCTGTAGCTGTTAGCAGCTATAGTTGTTATCATCGATAGCTGTTAGCATCTGTAGCTATTAGCATCTGTAGCTGTTAGCAGCTGTAGCTGTTAGCGTCTATAGCTGTTAGCAGCTGTAGTTGTTACCATCTGTAGCTGTTAGCAGCTGTAGCTGTTAGCAGCTGTAGCGGTTAGCGTCTGTAGCTGTAGCTGTTTGCAGCTGTAGTTGTTAGCATCTGTAGCTGTTAGCAGCTTTAGCTGTTAGCGTCTGTAGCTGTTAGCAGCTATAGCTGTTAGCATCTGTAGCTGTTAGCATCTGTAGCTATTTGCAGCTGTAGCTGTTAGCCTCTATAGCTGTTAGCATCTGTAGCTGTTAGCAGTTGTAGCTGTTAGCAGCTGTAGCTGTTAACATCTGTAGCTGTTAGCATCTGTAGTTGTTAGCAGCTGTAGCTGTTAGCGTGTATAGTTGTTAGCAGCTGTAGCTGTTAGCATCTGTATCTGTTAGCATCTGTAGCTGTTAGCGTCTATAGCTGTTAGCAGCTGTAGCTGTTAGTATCTGTAGCTGTTTGCAGCTGTAGCTGTTAGCAGCTATAGTTGTTAGCATCTGTAGTTGTTAGCAGCTATAGCTGTTAGCATCTTTAGCTTTTTGCAGCTGTAGCTGTTAGCATCTGTAGCTGTTAGCAGCTGTAGCTGTTAGCAGCTGTAGCTGTTAGCATCTGTAGCATTTAACATCTGTAGCTGTTAGCAACTGTAGCTGTTAGCGTCTATAGCTGTTAGCAGCTTTAGCTGTTAGCAGCTTTAGCTGTTAGCATCTGTAGCTGTAGCTGTTTGCAGCTGTAGCTGTTAGCAGCTGTAACTGTTAGCATTTGTAGCTGTTAGCAACTGTAGCTGTTAGCCTCTATAGCTGTTAGCATCTGTAGTTGTTAGTAGCTGTAGCTGTTAGCAGCTGTAGCTGTTAGCGTCTATAGCTGTTAGCATCTGTAGCTGTTAGCATCTGTAGCTGTTAGCATCTGTAGCTGTTAGCAGCTGTAGCTGTTAGCGTCTATAGCTGTTAGCATCTTTAGCTGTTAGCGTCTTTTGCTGTTAGCATCTGTAGCTGTTAGCAGCTGTAGCTGTTAGCAGATGTAGCTGTTAGCAGCTGTAGCTGTTAGCAGCTGTAGCTGTTAGCGTCTATAGCTGTTAGCAGCTTTAGCTGTTAGCCTCTGTAGCTGTTAGCTGTAGCTGTTAGCCTCTATAGCTGTTAGCATCTGTAGCTGTTAGCAGTTGTAGCTGTTAGCAGCTGTAGCTGTTAACATCTGTAGCTCTTAGTAGCTGTAGCTGTTAGCAGCTATAGCTGTTAGCATCGATAGCTGTTAGCATCTGTAGCTATTAGCATCTGTAGCTGTTAGCAGCTGTAGCTGTTAGCGTCTATAGCTGTTAGCAACTGTAGTTGTTACCATCTGTAGCTGTTAGCAGCTGTAGCTGTTAGCAGCTGTAGCTGTTAGCATCTTTAGCTGTTAGCGTCTGTAGCTGTTAGCAGCTGTAGCTGTTAGCAGGTGTAGCTGTTAGCACCTGTAGCTGTTAGCGTCTGTAGCTGTTAGCAGCTGTAGCTTTTAGTGTCTATAGCTGTTAGCAGCTTTAGTTGTTAGCGTCTGTAGCTGTTAGCAGATTTAGCTGTTAGCAACTGTAGCTGTTAGCAGATTGAGCTGTTAGCATCTGAAGCTGTTAGCAGCTGTAGCTGTTAGCGTCTGTAGCTGTTAGTAGCTGTAGCTGTTATTGTCTATAGCTGTTAGCAGCTTTAGCTGTTAGCGTCTGTAGCTGTTAGCAGATTTAGCTGTTAGCGACTGTAGCTGTTAGCAGCTTGAGCTGTTAGCGTCTGAAGCTGTTAGCAGTTTTAGCTGTTAGCGCCTATAGCTGGTAGCATCTGTAGCTGTTAGCAGCTATAGCTGTTAGCATCTTTAGATGTTAGCATCTGTAGCTGTTAGCAGCTGCAGCTGTTAGCAGCTGTAGCTGTTTACAGCTGTGGCTTTTAGCATCTGTAGGTGTTAGCAGCTGTAGCTGTTAGCAGCTGTAGTTGTTAGCAGCTGTAGTTGTTAGCATCTGTAGCTGTTAGCATCTGTAGCTGTTAGCGTCTATAGCTGTTAGCATCTGTAGCTGTTAGCAGCTGTAGCTGTTAGAGTCTGTAGCTGTTAGAGTCTGTAACTGTTAGCATCTGTAGCTGTTAGCAGCTGTAGCTGTTAGCAGCTGTAGCTATTAGCATCTGTAGCATTTAACATCTGTAGCTGTTAGAAACTGTAGCTGTTAGCATCTATAGCTGTTAGCAGCTTTAGCTGTTAGCATCTGTAGCTGTAGCTGTTTGCAGCTGTAGCTGTTAGCAGCTGTAACTGTTAGCATTTGCAGCTGTTAGCAACTGTAGATGTTAGCAGCTGTAGATGTTAGCGTCTATAGCTGTTAGCATCTGTAGCTGTTAGCATCTATAGCTGTTAGCATCTGTAGCTGTTAGCTGTAGCTGTTAGCCTCTATAGCTGTTAGCATCTGTAGCTGTTAGCAGCTGTAGCTGTTAGCAGATGTAGCTGTTAGCAGCTGTAGCTGTTAGCAGCTGTAGCTGTTAGCGTCTATAGCTGTTAGCAGCTTTAGCTGTTAGCCTCTGTAGCTGTTAGCTGTAGCTGTTAGCCTCTATAGCTGTTAGCATCTGTAGCTGTTAGCAGTTGTAGCTGTTAGCAGCTGTAGCTGTTAACATCTGTAGCTCTTAGTAGCTGTAGCTGTTAGCAGCTATAGCTGTTAGCATCGATAGCTGTTAGCATCTGTAGCTATTAGCATCTGTAGCTGTTAGCAGCTGTAGCTGTTAGCGTCTATAGCTGTTAGCAACTGTAGTTGTTACCATCTGTAGCTGTTAGCAGCTGTAGCTGTTAGCAGCTGTAGCTGTTAGCATCTTTAGCTGTTAGCGTCTGTAGCTGTTAGCAGCTGTAGCTGTTAGCAGGTGTAGCTGTTAGCACCTGTAGCTGTTAGCGTCTGTAGCTGTTAGCAGCTGTAGCTTTTAGTGTCTATAGCTGTTAGCAGCTTTAGTTGTTAGCGTCTGTAGCTGTTAGCAGAT
Organism: Garcialebias charrua; assembly: GCA_038048925.1. Classification (NCBI taxonomy): domain Eukaryota; kingdom Metazoa; phylum Chordata; class Actinopteri; order Cyprinodontiformes; family Rivulidae; genus Garcialebias; species Garcialebias charrua. Next base: position 4,716 of record JBBPBX010038565.1, read on the forward strand.
TTAGCTGTTAGCAACTGTAGCTGTTAGCAGATTGAGCTGTTAGCATCTGAAGCTGTTAGCAGCTGTAGCTGTTAGCGCCTATAGCTGGTAGCATCTGTAGCTGTTAGCAGCTGTAGCTGTTAGCAGCTATAGCTGTTAGCATCTATAGATGTTAGCATCTGTAGCTGTTAGCAACTGTAGCTGTTAGCAGCTGTAGCAGTTTACAGCTGTGGCTTTTAGCATCTGTAGGTGTTAGCAGCTGTAGCTGTTAGCAGCTGTAGCTGTTAGCATCTGTAGTTGTTAGCAGCTGTAGCTGTTAGCATCTGTAGCTGTTAGCATCTGTAGCTGTTAGCGTCTATAGCTGTTAGCAGCTGTAGCTGTTAGCATCTGTAGCTGTTTGCAGCTGTAGTTGTTAGCATCTGTAGCTGTTAGCAGTTGTAACTGTTAGCATCTGTAGCAGTTAGCAACTGTAGCTGTTAGCAGCTGTAGCTGTTAGCAGCTGTAGTTGTTAGCGTCTATAGCTGTTAGCATCTGTAGCTGTTAGCATCTGTAGTTGTTAGCATCTGTAGCTGTTAGCAGCTTTAGCTGTTAGAGTCTGTAGCTGTTTGTATCTGTAGCTGTTAGAGTTTTTAGCTTTTAGCATTTGTAGCTGTTAGCAACTGTAGCTGTTAGCAGCTGTAGCTATTAGCATCTGTAGCTGTTAGCGTCTGTAGCTGTAGTTGTTTGCAGCTGTAGCTATTATTATCTGTAGCTGTTAGCATCTGTAGCTGTTAGCAGCTTTAGCTGTTAGAGTCGGTAGCTGTTAGCATCTGTAGCTGTTAGAGTCTCTAGCTGTTAGCATTTGTAGCTGTTAGCAACTGTAGCTGTTAGCAGTTGTAGCTGTTAGCATCTGTAATATTTAGCATCCGTAGCATTTAATATCTGTAGCTTTTAGCATCTGTAGCTGTTAGCAACTGTAGCTGTTATCGTCTATAGCTGTTAGCAGCTTTAGCTGTTAGCATCTGTAGCTGTAGCTGTTTGCAGCTTTAGCTGTTAGCAGCTGTAGATGTTAGCGTCTATAGCTGTTAGCAGCTATAGCTGTTAGCATCTGTAGCTGTTAGGATCTGTAGCTGTTTGCAGCTGTAGCTTTTAGCCTCTATAGCTGTTAGCATCTGTAGCTGTTAGCAGTTGTAGCTGTTAGCAGCTGTAGCTGTTAACATCTGTAGCTGTTAGCAGTTGTAGCTGTTAGCAGCTGTAGCTGTTAGCAGCTGTAGCTGTTAGCGTCTATAGCTGTTAGCATCTGTAGCTGTTAGCATCTGTAGCTGTTAGCATCTGTAGCTGTTAGCAGCTGTAGTTGTTAGCGTCTCTAGCTGTTAGCATCTGTAGCTGTTAGCGTCTGTAGCTGTTAGCATCTGTAGTTGTTAGCATCTGTAGCTGTTAGCAGCTTTAGCTGTTAGAGTCTGTAACTGTTTGCATCTGTAGCTGTTAGAGTTTTTAGCTGTTCGCATTTGTAGCTGTTAGCAACTGTAGCTGTTAGCAGCTGTAGCTATTAGCATCTGTAGCATTTAGCATCTGTAGCATTTAAGATCTGTAGCTGTTAGCATCTGTAGCTGTTAGCAACTGTAGCTGTTAGCGTCTATAGCTGTTAGCAACTTTAGCTGTTAGCGTCTGTAGCTTTAGCTGTTTGCAGCTGTAGCTGTTATTATCTGTAGCTGTTAGCATCTGTAGCTGTTAGCAGCTTTAGCTGTTAGAGTCGGTAGCTGTTAGCATCTGTAGCTGTTAGAGTCTCTAGCTGTTAGCATTTGTAGCTGTTAGCATTTGTAGCTGTTAGCAACTGTAGCTGTTAGCAGCTGTAGCTGTTAGCATCTGTAGCATTTAGCATCCGTAGCATTTAATATCTGTAGCTTTTAGCATCTGTAGCTGTTAGCAACTGTAGCTGTTAGCGTCTATAGCTGTTAGCAGTTTTAGCTGTTAGCATCTGTAGCTGTAGCTGTTTGCAACTGTAGCTGTTAGCAGTTGTAGATGTTAGCGTCTATAGCTGTTAGCAACTTTAGCTGTTAGCATCTGTAGCTGTAGCTGTTAGCAGCTATAGCTGTTAGCATCTGTAGCTGTTAGCATCTGTAGCTGTTTGCAGCTGTAGCTGTTAGCCTCTATAGCTGTTAGCATCTGTAGCTGTTAGCAGTTGTAGCTGTTAGCAGCTGTAGCTGTTATCATCTGTAGCTGTTAGCATCTGTAGTTGTTAGCAGCTGTAGCTGTTAGCGTGTATAGTTGTTAGCAGCTGTAGCTGTTAGCATCTGTATCTGTTAGCATCTGTAGCTGTTAGCGTCTATAGCTGTTAGCAGCTGTAGCTGTTAGTATCTGTAGCTGTTTGTAGCTGTAGCTGTTAGCAGTTATAGTTGTTAGCATCTGTAGCTGTTAGCAGCTATAGCTGTTAGCATCTTTAGCTTTTTGCAGCTGTAGCTGTTAGCATCTGTAGCTGTTAGCAGCTGTAGCTGTTAGAGTCTGTAGCTATTAGCATCTGTAGCTGTTAGCATCTTGTAGCTGTTAGCAGCTGTAGCTGTTAGCATCTGTAGCATTTAACATCTGTAGCTGTTAGCAACTGTAGCTGTTAGCGTCTATAGCTGTTAGCAGCTTTAGCTGTTAGCAGCTTTAGCGTTAGCATCTGTAGCTGTAGCTGTTTGCAGCTGTAGCTGTTAGCAGCTGTAACTGTTAGCATTTGTAGCTGTTAGCAACTGTAGCTGTTAGCCTCTATAGCTGTTAGCATCTGTAGCTGTTAGCAATTGTAGCTGTTAGCAGCTGTAGCTGTTAACCGCTGTAGCTGTTAGCAACTGTAGCTGTTAGCAGCTGTAGCTGTTAGCGTCTATAGCTGTTAGCATCTGTAGCTGTTAGCATCTGGAGCTGTTAGCATCTGTAGCTGTTAGCAGCTGTAGCTGTTAGCGTCTATAGCTGTTAGCATCTTTAGCTGTTAGCGTCTTTTGCTGTTAGCATCTGTAGCTGTTAGCATCTGCGGCTGTTAGAGTCTTTAGCTGTTAGCGTCTGTAGCTGTTAACAGCTGTAGCTGTTAGCAGGTGTAGCTGTTAGCAGCTGTAGCTGTTAGCGTCTGTAGCTGTTAGTAGCTGTAGCTGTTAGTGTCTATAGCTGTTAGCAGCTTTAGCTGTTAGCGTCTGTAGCTGTTAGCAGATTTAGCTGTTAGCGACTGTAGCTGTTAGCAGCTTGAGCTGTTAGTGTCTGAAGCTGTTAGCAGTTTTAGCTGTTAGCGCCTATAGCTGGTAGCATCTGTAGCTGTTAGCAGCTATAGCTGTTAGCATCTTTAGATGTTAGCATCTGTAGCTGTTAGCAGCTGCAGCTGTTAGCAGCTGTAGCTGTTTACAGCTGTGGCTTTTAGCATCTGTAGGTGTTAGCAGCTGTAGCTGTTAGCAGCTGTAGTTGTAAGCAGCTGTAGTTGTTAGCATCTGTAGCTGTTAGCATCTGTAGCTGTTAGCGTCTATAGCTGTTAGCATCTGTAGCTGTTAGCAGCTGTAGCTGTTAGAGTCTGTAGCTGTTAGAGTCTGTAACTGTTAGCATCTGTAGCTGTTAGCAGCTGTAGCTGTTAGCAGCTGTAGCTATTAGCATCTGTAGCATTTAACATCTGTAGCTGTTAGAAACTGTAGCTGTTAGCATCTATAGCTGTTAGCAGCTTTAGCTGTTAGCATCTGTAGCTGTAGCTGTTTGCAGCTGTAGCTGTTAGCAGCTGTAACTGTTAGCATTTGCAGCTGTTAGCAACTGTAGATGTTAGCAGCTGTAGATGTTAGCGTCTATAGCTGTTAGCATCTGTAGCTGTTAGCATCTATAGCTGTTAGCATCTGTAGCTGTTAGCTGTAGCTGTTAGCCTCTATAGCTGTTAGCATCTGTAGCTGTTAGCAGTTGTAGCTGTTAGCAGCTGTAGCTGTTAACATCTGTAGCTGTTAGTAGCTGTAGCTGTTAGCAGCTATAGTTGTTATCATCGATAGCTGTTAGCATCTGTAGCTATTAGCATCTGTAGCTGTTAGCAGCTGTAGCTGTTAGCGTCTATAGCTGTTAGCAGCTGTAGTTGTTACCATCTGTAGCTGTTAGCAGCTGTAGCTGTTAGCAGATTTAGCTGTTAGCAACTGTAGCTGTTAGCAGATTGAGCTGTTAGCATCTGAAGCTGTTAGCAGCTGTAGCTGTTAGCGCCTATAGCTGGTAGCATCTGTAGCTGTTAGCAGCTGTAGCTGTTAGCAGCTATAGCTGTTAGCATCTATAGATGTTAGCATCTGTAGCTGTTAGCAACTGTAGCTGTTAGCAGCTGTAGCAGTTTACAGCTGTGGCTTTTAGCATCTGTAGGTGTTAGCAGCTGTAGCTGTTAGCAGCTGTAGCTGTTAGCATCTGTAGTTGTTAGCAGCTGTAGCTGTTAGCATCTGTAGCTGTTAGCATCTGTAGCTGTTAGCGTCTATAGCTGTTAGCAGCTGTAGCTGTTAGCATCTGTAGCTGTTTGCAGCTGTAGTTGTTAGCATCTGTAGCTGTTAGCAGTTGTAACTGTTAGCATCTGTAGCAGTTAGCAACTGTAGCTGTTAGCAGCTGTAGCTGTTAGCAGCTGTAGTTGTTAGCGTCTATAGCTGTTAGCATCTGTAGCTGTTAGCATCTGTAGTTGTTAGCATCTGTAGCTGTTAGCAGCTTTAGCTGTTAGAGTCTGTAGCTGTTTGTATCTGTAGCTGTTAGAGTTTTTAGCTTTTAGCATTTGTAGCTGTTAGCAACTGTAGCTGTTAGCAGCTGTAGCTATTAGCATCTGTAGCTGTTAGCGTCTGTAGCTGTAGCTGTTTGCAGCTGTAGCTATTATTATCTGTAGCTGTTAGCATCTGTAGCTGTTAGCAGCTTTAGCTGTTAGAGTCGGTAGCTGTTAGCATCTGTAGCTGTTAGAGTCTCTAGCTGTTAGCATTTGTAGCTGTTAGCAACTGTAGCTGTTAGCAGTTGTAGCTGTTAGCATCTGTAATATTTAGCATCCGTAGCATTTAATATCTGTAGCTTTTAGCATCTGTAGCTGTTAGCAACTGTAGCTGTTATCGTCTATAGCTGTTAGCAGCTTTAGCTGTTAGCATCTGTAGCTGTAGCTGTTTGCAGCTTTAGCTGTTAGCAGCTGTAGATGTTAGCGTCTATAGCTGTTAGCAACTTTAGCTGTTAGCGTCTGTAGCTGTTAGCAGCTATAGCTGTTAGCATCTGTAGCTGTTAGGATCTGTAGCTGTTTGCAGCTGTAGCTTTTAGCCTCTATAGCTGTTAGCATCTGTAGCTGTTAGCAGTTGTAGCTGTTAGCAGCTGTAGCTGTTAACATCTGTAGCTGTTAGCAGTTGTAGCTGTTAGCAGCTGTAGCTGTTAGCAGCTGTAGCTGTTAGCGTCTATAGCTGTTAGCATCTGTAGCTGTTAGCATCTGTAGCTGTTAGCATCTGTAGCTGTTAGCAGCTGTAGTTGTTAGCGTCTCTAGCTGTTAGCGTCTGTAGCTGTTAGCATCTGTAGTTGTTAGCATCTGTAGCTGTTAGCAGCTTTAGCTGTTAGAGTCTGTAACTGTTTGCATCTGTAGCTGTTAGAGTTTTTAGCTGTTCGCATTTGTAGCTGTTAGCAACTGTAGCTGTTAGCAGCTGTAGCTATTAGCATCTGTAGCATTTAGCATCTGTAGCATTTAAGATCTGTAGCTGTTAGCATCTGTAGCTGTTAGCAACTGTAGCTGTTAGCATCTATAGCTGTTAGCAGCTTTAGCTGTTAGCATCTGTAGCTTTAGCTGTTTGCAGCTGTAGCTGTTATTATCTGTAGCTGTTAGCATCTGTAGCTGTTAGCAGCTTTAGCTGTTAGAGTCGGTAGCTGTTCCTCTGGGTCTCCTCCCGGTGGGACATGCCCGGAACACCTCACCAGGGAGGCGTCCAGGAGGCATCCTAACCAGATGCCCGAGCCACCTCAACTGGCTCCTCTCGATGTGGAGAAGCAGCGGCTCTACTCCGAGTCCCTCCCGGATGACTGAGCTTCTCACCCTATCTCTAAGGGAGAGTCCAGACACCCTGCGGAGAAAACTCATTTCAGCCGCTTGTATCCGAGATCTCGTTCTTTCGGTCACAACCCAAAGCTCATGACCTTAGATGAGGGTGGGAACGTAGATCGATCGGTAAATTGAGAGCTTTGCCTTTTGACTCATAAATAAACATTAATAAATAAATTGAACAGTCAAATAAAGTCTATAAATCATCATCTGGTGGTTGATTCTTGACCTACAACAAGAGCTGCACATCTCTCTCAGTGGGTGTTTGCTGCCATGCTACAGTATTTAATTAAAAGTTTAAAAAGATTGTTGTGTATATATCTCGTTACAAAATGGACACCCGAGGCTTACCGGTATAGACAAGCATAGCCTATATACCATCCATCCATCCATCCATCCATTTTCGTCCGCTTATCCGGGGTCGGGTCGCGGGGGTAGCAGCCTAAGTAGGGAGGCCCAGACTTCCCTCTCCCCAGCCACATGGAGCAGCTCCTCTGGGGGAATCCCAAGGCGTTCCCAGGCCAGCCGAGAAACATAGTCCCTCCAGCGTGTCCTGGGTCTTCCTCTGGGCCTCCTCCCGGTGGGACATGCCCGGAACACCTCCCCAGGGAGGCGTCCAGGAGGCATCCTAACCAGATGCCCGAGCCACCTCAACTGGCTCCTCTCGATGTGGAGAAGCAGCGGCTCTACTCCGAGTCCCTCCCGGATGACCGAGCTTCTCACCCTATCTCTAAGGGAGAGTCCAGACACCCTGCGGAGAAAACTCATTTCAGCCGCTTGTATCCGAGATCTCGTTCTTTCGGTCACAACCCAAAGCTCATGACCATAGATGAGGGTGGGAACGTAGATCGATCGGTAAATTGAGAGCTTTGCCTTTCGACTCAGCTCTCTCTTCACCACGACAGACCGGTACAGCGCCCGCTTCACTGCGGATGCTGCACCTATCCGCCTATCGATCTCACGCTCCAGTTTTCCCTCATTCGTGAACAAGACCCCGAGATACTTAAACTCCTCCACTTGGGGCAGGACCTCATCCCCGACCCGGAGAGGGCATGCTACCCTTTTCCGGCTCAAGACCATGGCCTCGGATTTGGAGGAACTGATCCTCATCCCGGCCGCATCACACTCGGCTGCAAACCGCTCCAGCGAAAGCTGTAGATCACGATCTGATGAAGCCAATAGGACCACATCATCTGCAAAAAACAGAGAAGTGATTCTAAGGCCACCAAAACGGATCCTCTCAACACCTTGGCTGCGCCTAGAAATTCTGTCCATAAAAGTTATGAACAGAATCGGTGACAAAGGGCAACCTTGGCGGAGTCCAACTCTCACTGGAAACGAGCCTGACTTACTGCCGGCAATGCGGACCAAGCTCTGACACCGGTCGTACAGGGACCTAACAGCCCATATCAATGGGCCTGGTACCCCATACTCCCGGAGTACCCCCCACAGAACCCCCCGAGGGACGCGGTCGAATGCCTTTTCCAAGTCCACAAAGCACATGTAAACTGGTTGGGCAAACTCCCACGCACCCTCCAGGACCCTGCTGAGGGTGTAGAGCTGGTCCAGTGTTCCACGACCAGGACGAAAACCACACTGCTCCTCCTGAATCCGAGGTTCGACTATCCGACGGACCCTCCTCTCCAGAACCCCTGAATAGACCTTACCAGGGAGGCTTAAGAGCCTATATATAGTATGTACAAATTTTATTTTATTTTATTTTGGGCATGGGTTATATTCAGGTGCAGTCAATAGTCCGGAAATTAAGGTAAATTGTCCACGAATTACCACGTTCTGTTACCAAAAGTAAGAACACACTTCCTGATGGAGCTATGTGTTGTGATGCGTTTAACTTTTGTCCAAAGCTACAGGAGGAGTAGCAATACAGAAACAGTGTTGGAACCACAAGAATACTGGGCAAATTATATAAATATTAATAATAATAATAAAGTACTCCAATGCTTCTATATTAGTGTTAATATAAAAACAGGGCCTGCATTTAAACCCCAGCTTGTATGTTTCTTTGAAGGCTGACTCAGTTTTAGTTCATGTGACTGAACAAACAGCTGAACCCTAAAGTAAACTGCCTGCTAACAGTACTGTACCCAAGTTCCTGTGTTTTAACTACAACCAAACTCCTTTCAGAGGTTTGTTTCTCCTTAAAGATGTTCTGAAGGAACAGCATCCTCCAAATAAATGTGACACGATGAGTAAAATGTTCTGTAAATGACCAGTTGTTACAGAGTCATCTGAATCAAGGCTCAGCACAGTCCAGTCCTCCTGATCGCCACAGAAACCAGATAAGAGCCGCTGACACATTAACCTGCTCAGACTGTGTTTCTGTGTGTCAACACGAGGGTTGGCGTGCACGAGGCCCGAGAACAATCCTTACTCTGTCAGGAAATAAATCTCAGCATTAAGCAGACTTAACTCACAGAAATATGTGAGGTTCCACCTCAGAGAACTCGTTCCCATGCTTTAACCCAGATCCCACGAGCCTCTGAACGTCTGAACCAAACGCGCCAAGTTTTCTGCTGCATTGCTCTTAAAGCACCATGTTCTGATTTTTACTGATGAGCTCAAACTCCTCACGCTCAGGTAATGTGTGATCCGATTTATGATCAAAATGACTGCAACATTGAATGCCTCACATCAGGACATCCGTTTTATTGTCAGATAGGGGTGCGAATCTCTCAGTGTCTGGAGAATCGATTCGATTCAGATTTTTGATGTCGATTAAAAATCGATTTTCGATTCTAAAATGATTTTCATTCCAGGATTGATTTTCGATTCAGAATCAATTTTCGATTCTGAAACGATTTTTGATTCTGAAACAATTTTCAATTGAAATCATGAAAATATTAAACAATAATGTAAACAAATAAAACATTTATTTAAAACAATAATGTATGCTTGTAGCAAACATTAATAATGTCAAATAATACAGTATAAATACAGCAGCCTGAATTGTGAGCAGATGGGTATATGAATAGAATGCAGCAGCTTTAATCGGGTCCTGGAGGTCACTGGTGCCTATATCCAGCAGTCACTGTGCGAGAGGCAGGGGACACCCTGGACATGTCTCCAGTCCATCACAAATAATTCAAAATACAAACGTAAACAAAGATTTCAGCCTACTGTATTGCATAAACATTTAACTCAAAATAAAATAGACTGCAAAATCATATTGCATTCATCCATGTTTCAAATGTGTATGGATGGATTTTGTTTAAAAGATTTGTTTGGTAAATCATCTATCCATCATCTTTACCCGCTTTATCCTTATCGGGTCCTGGAGGTCACTGGTTCGAGTCAGATTTCTTCTTCGTTCTGCCACCTTTCATTTTAT
>JBBPBX010038566.1:0-30324 GCA_038048925.1 Garcialebias charrua
CACTTTCACAGGTGAAGTGATGAAAGAACTGTGGAAGACGCTTGGCGTCAAAGCTGATTTCCATATTGGCTACCACCCACAATCTTCAGGACAAGTAGAGAGAGCAAACAGAACGGTGGTGAGTATTTTGAAGAAATACGTAGCCGCAAACCACAAGGACTGGGACGTGAAACTCCCTTTAGTCCTGATGGCCATTAGGGCCACTCCACACACATCAACTGGCGTCTCTCCCTTCGAGATGATGACCGGTCGACAAATGACTCTCCCTCTACACCTGTTGTACCAACCAGGTGACGCCACCATGGCAACAGCCTACACCACTCAACAATACATGAAAGACTTGAATGTACACCTCCGAGACACTTTTGCTTTTGCCCAGCAAAACCTGGAAAGGTCTGCTGAGGGACGCAAGGCGTACTATGACCAGAAGGCTTCCCATGATGAACTCCAAGTGGGAGACAGAGTCTTGTACTATACTTTCGCCCCCACAGCCGGGAAAGGAGGGTCCGGGACCGGGACTCTCGCCCGCAAACTAATGCCCAGGTGGACGGGACCTCATTTGATAACAGACAAAGTGTCCTCAGTTGTCTACGGAATCAAAATCAGCAAAGGTCGCAAACGGCCAATTGTTAAATGGGTACATCGAAATCAAATCAAACCTTTTCAGGCGCTCAATGACTCCGTAATTGACGAAGATCTGACAAACTCACAGACTTCATGGGAAAATAAGGTCGTCCAAACACAGGTTAGTAAATAAACTAATCAGTTTAGACTGTATTTCTGGTGTGTGACACGTTGGAATCTGACGACCAGAGTGAGTTTGTTGTAGTGAAACGTTGTTTTTAGTTGCTTAATTGCTACTTTTGGTGTTATTGAAGTTGTTATTGTTTTCTGAACACTCCCAGCCAAAAGAGGTTTTGATTGTTGATTAGTTGAAGACTTAAATGGATTTAACTATGCCAACATGCTGTTCATTTTGTTAAAGATCTCAATCTTTGAAAAGTCATTGTAGATTAATACTACTTAAGGTACTATAATCTACACTGATCTCCCAATCATTTAGATAGAACCGATTCGATCGTTTCTATTCTAGATCTATTCATTTTGATGAGTCTCGCCATAGACTTCAAAATTTATAGGGAATACCAAATCTTGCGTCGTTCGTCTAAAAGACAACAGACATTTAGACCAAACTAGTTTCATTTTTTTTATTTTAGTTTAACCTAAACTAAATAATGAATGGAGGAATAGTTTGAATGAAGAGGCCTTCGTTACAGAAGCCCTCCACATTTCTATAGGTATAGATCCCTATATCTGATTTTTACAGCATTGATCCACCCCTTAATTGGTAATTTTAGCTGATCTAATCCATGATAGCTTACATACCAGGTATGAATACCAGGAATGATCCGCTTGTGATGCATATGTGATGTTGCTCCACAGTCCACCATTATTCCATTTAGCTTGATGTTGCGGGGCAGATGATTCCAGCTGGCTTTGGACACCATGGCCCAGTCCTCCTCGTGGTTGTCCTGCATGTCTGACGTCTGCTTGGCCTCATCTTTCCGTCTCGGTCCTCTTCTGCATGTCTGGTCACTGTGGGTTGTGCTTCTGTGGTAGCTGCACCATTTTGGCTCGGCCTTTTGGCGGCAGTCTCTGGCCATGTGCCCGCGCAGGCCGCAGTTGTAACAGTTTAAAGGCGCGGCCTTTTGGCAGTCTTCTCTGGCCACGTGCTCGCGCAGGCCGCAGTTGTAACAGTTTAAAGTTGTCATGTCCACTTTCATTACATTATCTGCCTTTAGGTTGCTTTCAAACTTTTCTGTCTCTTCATAGCTTCGGAGTCTGCTCTTGAACTGGGTGAACGTCAATTCTTCACTGCTCTGTGTCGTGTGAATAGCAAAAGGCTTGTATGATTCTGGCAATCCCTTCAGAATCATTGCTATTATTAGTCCGTCGCTAATAACCTCTTTTGCATTTCTCAGAGACGTTATTGCTTTTTCAGCACGTAAAACATAGTCTGTCACTGTTTCGCCGGGTTCTTTTAATAAGGACGTGAGCTCTGTGTAAAGGGCGATGATCCTGGGCTTACCCTGGCTGGCGTAATGGCCGCGTAATATCTGCAGAGCTTTCTTCCCGTCGTCGGCGGCATCTCTCATGACCAACGACAGACTCTTATCATCGAGGGTCTGTATTAGTTCCGCGTAACATTCCGCGTTTTTCTCTTCATCTGGGTCTGCAGATAAGATGGTGTCTTTTAGGCCTAGCGTTCTTAGATAAGCCAGGAACTTTACCTCCCAAAGTTCGTAGTTGTTTTCGTCTCCGTTGAAAACGAGTCTGTCCCACCGTCCTCCCGTGCGGCGTCTGGGCCCATAACCTGTTGCGTTTTCTTGTTCACCGGCGACGTTTTCTCGTTCAGCACTCATGTTAGAAACCACACTTCTTTCCGTCAGATAGCTGTAGCTTCTTTATTACAAGTGGCACATGTGTCATTTCTTCTTCTACAGCAGATCTAGAACAGCGCTACTTACACACACAAGAAACTCACTGCCCCTAGTGGACAACAACAATATAACATGCATACAAAATAACTCAGCAATAACATAAGATTAGAACATTTCCAACAGTCATAACCTCCAGTTCCCTTTCAGTTGGTTCACTACGGTGCAACACATAGGTATGGGGACTTACCCTCATGCTCCAGAAATGCATAAGCAGTAAGCATGGCCTCAAGTTCAGACAGGCAGGAGCACGTTCACTACTCCTGTGCTGAAAGAACAGCTTGGGTAACATCACTCTTTGTGACATCCAAGCTGTAGAACTTTATGAACGTGTTAGGAGATGCCCAGTTAGCAGCAGAACAAATATCTGTTACTGGGACATCCTTAAACAGTGCCCAAGAGGTGGCCAAACCTCTTGTTGAATGTGCATGCACGCCACTGGGTGCCTGTTTGTCCCTACTAGTATATGCCCAAAAAATAGCCTTTGTAACCCAGTGGGAGAGGCGTTGTTTAGACAGGGCTTTACCAGCAACAGGGTTAGCAAAACAAATGAACAGCTGGTTGGTTTTGCACCAGCTTTTTGTTCTTTCCATGTAAATCCATAATGCACGCACTGGGCATAGAACGGTCATGCACTTCTGCTCCACAGTCAGCAATGGCGGCGGGGGGAAGGCCGGCAGTTCAAAGGAAATGCTCTTATTTGATAAAGAAGGCACTTTAGGGACGTAGGCCGGGTTAGGGTGTAACGTCACTTTGGAGCCATCGTGTGCAAACTACGTGCACAAATGGTGTACTGAGGGAGCGCGTGTACGTCACTCACGTTTCACAGAGCCAGAGGATGTAAGCCGGGTGACTTTCCCCACCATCCCTCATGACAAGCAGAAATGGCTGATAGAAAGACTTTGATTGTAGAAAAAGAACAGCCTTTTTCTACAGGGTGTCCGCGGGGTCTTGAAAGTTATTAAAAGTTGATAAATCAATTTTGGGAAAATTAAGGGTTGTGAAAAGTATTAAAAAGTCTTGAAAGCGATTTGATGAGGTATTTTTTTTGCTGTTATTCTAGCTTTAAATAATTTGACAGCAAAAAGTATGTATGACTAATATTTGTTTTCCTGACCGCGGAGGATTCGGAAACTGCTTCGCACAAATTTAGAGTGTCAGGTTACAACAGCCTTTACAGCTAGGCCTATCTTATGCGCATGCGCGGCTGCTTTATCTCCAAGTTGAGTCTGTGTGTTCGAGTAAGCTGCTGCGAGACCGTGAGAACAATGGGTAGATGCAAGTTTTCAAACTCCTGGTTGGAGATGCCTGATTTTTCAAGAATGGCTGAGGCCTGTCGCCGAGAATAACAACAAGGTTTATTGTACATTTTGTAAAAAAAAGATGAGCGTAGTCTCGATGGGCATAAACACTGAAGCGGAGTTAGAAGAGCTGGAAAAAAAGAGAAAAGTTCTACAAGAGGTGTGCGATTCTCTGCAAAAAAATGCAGATCAGTTGGCAGAGCAGGCAGAGGAAAAGTCAGGTTCTTTAATGGCCCAACTGATCACCAAGTCCAATGTCTTGAGAAGGAGACGTAAAGAAAAACTCAGTGAACTGGTGCAAACTGAAGAGTTGCTGGAATGCAAAGCAACTGCACTGAGGCACATGTAATGATTACTGTACTGTGTTTATTTCTTATTCGCCATTGTTCAACCAAGTTACTTTAAAATAGCTACGAGTCTTGTTGTAATCTAAGCTATATTTTCTTAAACCTAGTCTTGGTTCAGTTTCTTCTTTTGAACTTTTTTCATTCCACTGTATCTCAGTTCTGTTGTAGGTTTGAGATTCACTGATTTAATTGAAAATAACAGCAGTTTTGTAAATCAAAGATTTGCTGCTTAATAGGCCTGTAGGGTCAATAGGTCCTGATAAGTCAGTTTGAACCAACTCTAGTGGCTTGCTCGTTTTAACATCTGACTCTTTGTTTCTGCTGTTGATAAATTTCCCTTCTGTACAGATGTTACATTCCATTTTGCTGTTGTCAGTGACTTTCATTCCCTCTACCACATTTTGTAATTTCATAACATCAGCCATGTTACAATGTCCTAATATTTCATGCCATGTTTTCAGATCACAAGCTAGCTTAACTTTATCACTGTTGATCATGTCATTAAATTTTCCTCAATGCATCCTTCATCATTATTTTTCATCCTCAGGTAATACAGTTTCTCATGCGCCTCAATAGGGAACACAGTACCATCTTTACTCAGCAGTTCATTTTGCCCATCTGTGAATGTTACACTGCCTCCATTAGCTGTAGCTGATTTCACAGAAAATATGCTCTGTGGGTAGGATGGGATGAGTAAAGCATTTTTCAGAGTAATTTTAACTCCCCTTTGAGTTCAACAGTTCCATTTGTGCATCACCACGCTTCAGTGCAACGTTGTTCATCTTTCCATCTGCCAGTTCCATGTAGTGTCTACTAAGAAGTCTTGTCAATTTTTGTGAACAGCTCTTCATCTGATGATGTGTGATGTGGCTCCACAGTCCACCATTACTCCACTAGGCTTGATGTTACAAGTCAGACGATTCCAGCTGGCTTTGAATACCATGGTCTTCGCATTTGCCTTTTCGGGCCGGCGTCAGCCCGAGTTTTAGAACCCGACCGACCGAGGTTCTAAGCGGGCCAAGCTCCCGGGCCTAGTTTGACACCATGTACTGCTCATCATTTGGTTCGGTGTTTGCAGCAGGGGCGGGACTGCTGCGTGTTGAGTGAGTCATCTAACAACAACCTCAGCGTGAGCTGAATTTCATTAAAATTTAACTACAAAAATGCCAAAAAAAATTGTTAGCTGAATATATATGTTAGTGTTTCTGAGTTTCATTTTTGTTAATAACTGATTACACATCAGCTTATTTTAGAACGTAAATAACACGAAGCACGCACCCATACAGAGTATTTCCACTTTTCAGTGCAAGCTGAATTTCATTAAAATTTAACTACAGAAACGCTAAAAAAAAAATTGTTAGCTAAATATATATGTTAGTGTTTCTGAGTTTCATTTTTGTTAATAACTGATTACAAATCAGCTTATTTTAGAACGTAAATAACACGAAGCGCGCACCCATACAGAGCATTTCCGCTTTTCAGCGCGAGCTGAATTTCATTAAAATTTAACTACAGAAACGCCAAAAAAATTGTTAGCTGAATATATATGTTAGTGTTTCTGAGTTTAATTTTTGTTAATAACTGATTACACATCAGCTTATTTTAGAACGTAAATAACACGAAGCGCGCACCCATACATAGCATTTCCGCTTTTCAGCGCGAGCTGAACTTAATTAAAATTTAACTACAGAAACGCCTAAAAAAATTGTTAGCTGAATATATATGTTAGTGTTTCTGAGTTTAATTTTTGTTAATAATTGATTACAAATCAGCTTATTTTAGAACATAAATAACACAAAGCGCGCATCCGTACACAGCATTTCCGCTTTTCAGCGCAAGCTGAATTTCATTAAAATTTAACTTCAGAAACGCCTAAAAAAATATTTGTTAGCTGAATATATATGTTAGTGTTTCTGAGTTTAATTTTTATTAATAACTGATTACAAATCAAGTTATTTTAGAACGTAAATAACACCAAGCGCGTACACAAGAACTCCCCACCCACTCCAAGGCGGCTCTCCGTACAATGCGAAATGAGCGGGGGCGGGCCAGGCTGGGCTCAGGGCCACCCCGGGACAAGCTGGGCCGGGGAGGGTTGTGCAGTGCGAAAACGGCTTGTGGGTTGTACTTCTGTGGTAGTTGCACCATTTTGGCATGGCCTTTTGGCGGCAGTCTCTCGCCATGTGACCGCGCTATCCGCAGTTGTAACCAGAGGCGGTCCGTGGTATGAGCGACTGGGGCTGTAGCCCTGGGCGCTGTCCAGCAGGGGGCGGCATAACACAGCATAACACCCCCCTCCCCACCCGCTGGGGTTACTTGTCCGCTGGCGCCCACATCGCTGAAGACATCGCGTTGGAAAGAAACAGATTATTACTGCAAATTATTGAAGTTTGAAGATGGAAAGGAAAAGGTCAAAGCCTTCAGGTGCACAGTTTAGGAAAAAGAGAAAAGAAGAAGAGGAGAAACGAGCAAAAGTTAAAGGTAAGAAGAGCTGCTGTGTTTCACTTTCAGTTTCGTTTCTTGTTGCGTGAAATGCTAGGCTGTAGGCTAGCTTGCGGATGCTAATTGGTTAGCTGCTTAGGACGACATATTTTGTTAACAGAGGAAAATATTACAGCATGGAAAGGTAATAATAATCTTTAAGATGGATCCCTCTCACGTCCCAGTTTGTACTGAGTGATGGACTGAGCAGATTTATAGATTTTCGCACGGTTTGCTTTGTTAGAAATGGCAGAGACTGTGTTATGATACAGAACAGTTAGAAAAATAAGTAGAATTATTCATTCTGTGATGTTGCTTGAAGGTTATCATTGGTTGAACAAACTGTGAAATAAGGGGCAGATATAATAAGATTTCATCTTCTTTCTGCTCCCTTCATTTTATCCTACTTGTATTCTTGTATCTGATGAAACTGTCTTGTATTGTTCTTTTAAAATGAATGAATAAACATCAAATCAAATCAAAACCCTGGCTGTCACACACAAAAATCTGTGCTTTTATAATGAAGTACTGTACTTTGATTAATGCTCCTAAACAAACACAGACTTATAGCTCATTATTAAATACGTTTTCTATTTTAATTAAAATACTGTTTGATTGCTTATTTAAATTTATACTGTCTCATGCAGTCAATCCTCCTGAGCTTTCTGTGCACACCAACAATAAGTTCTCCTTCTATGAATTTCATAAATTGGAAATATACTGTATGTAGGCTTGGTTTAAAAAAAGGGCTTAGTGGTTTTTGTCATTTGCTATGTCAGTTTAACAGTGCCTTAATCACATTAGTTGAGAAAAACTATGTTAGCAACAAAAGGTTTTATAGTCTACTAAAATAACCACCATGAGGGACATAATTATGACTGTTTCATGATGACATAATTGATGGTGTATGTTGTTACAGTATGTTTGGTATTCTGATGCAAATCCAGGGGCACTTCTGAAATATTTTGGACCACCCACTGCCACAGGCCAGGATGAAGAGCCATCCACTTCTTCAACTGAACAGCTTTCTTCAGCAATGGACTTGGAGCCTCAGGAACAGGAACCATCCTCCTCCTCACCCACAAATGTGTCTCCACATACGTTGTTGGATCCTGAGGACAAAGACCCATCTACATCAACATCCTCCCAGGAGTCTTCAGGTGGGTGTTTGTGTGTGTGAGAGGGGAGGAGGGCCATTTTGACAAGTTTTAAACTTTGTCCATGAAAGTGACCTCTCAGAAATTTATCCAAATTTGTGGACTGCTCTGAGAATTGCAGTTACCATTCCTGTCACAGTGGCTGGAGCAGAAAGAAGCTTTTCAAAGTTGAAAATAATAAAAACATATCTGAGGTCAACTATGTCTCAGGAACGCCTCAGTGGTCTGGCAGTCATCAGTATCAACCATGCAGTTGCTGAGCAGATTTCACATGATGAGATTATTGATGACTTTGCATCCAGGAAGGCAAGGAGGATCAATATTTAGGTGACAGCATTTCTAATTACAGTATGTTTTGTGTTTTTGCTTTTAATCCACATGCTGTAATTATATCTTGTTATTTTACATTTTATGTTGTGTTAAACTCTTGTTGTTCAAAGTACATACAAATAGTACAAAAAGGTTTGGTAAAAGATTCATTTGCACAGTAGTGAGCATGAACTTTCTTATTCATTTGTACAGTTTACTATGTATTTCTTGTTTGAAAAAAAAAATTAAAAGAAAGTGTTCTAGTGATGGTGGAGTGACCTTCTTATACAAACTGCCTGTCATGCACCACACTGCAGGCAGGGGGCACCATTTAGCAGCAACCCAACTGCCTGCGCCCAATGGGGGGGGGGGCGCCGTTGGGGTTGCTCGCCCGGGGCGCCAAATAGGCTAGGACCGCCTCTGGAAACAGGTCGCATTTTTGAGCAGAGTCCTCAAGAGTTTGCTTAATGGGATTAAGCAGACGAGTGATTGTGGAGAAGAGCTGTTTAGAGTTTCCAGGGCAGGTGTTGATGATGTTAGAATAATATTTGGAGCGTGCTTCTTTAAGAGAATAGGCGTATGCTTTCTGATGTTCTTTATATGCCTGCTTATGCACAGACAGACCAGATGATTTTACACGTCTCTCAATAGCACGGCCAGTTGCCTTCATCTTGCGCAGCTCATCAGTGTACCAAGGGGCTGAGCGCGAGAAAGACACCAGTCTTGTCTTTAAGGGGGCGTGTAGGTCCAGGAGCTCCCGAAGAGATTGGTTGTAGTAATCCACAGAGTCATCTGCAGATGAATGATTGACAGCGGTCAGGGTGTGAAGATCAGCAGACAGAACATCAAGGGAAATGTTTTTAAGGTCACGGAACTGGATGGGTCGTTTTGGGTTTGAAGCAGGCGAAGATGAAGGCACTTCCAGGGAGATGACCCTGTGATCTGAGACACCCAGGTCATATACAGATAAGTTATTGATGAGTACAGTGTCTGTAATCACCAAATCCAGAGTATGCCCCCTGCTGTGCGTAGGGGCGTCAACATGTTGAGTGAGATTAAGAGAGTCCAGAAGAGACTTAGGCCCTGTACACACGTAGCCTGGTGTTTGAAAAACGAATATTTGCACACAAAAAATTTCTCTGTCCATACATGTTTGGATGTTCGTCTACATGTGCCGTTTATTTCACTACAGAGCGTGTAATGAATATGCTGAACCCATAGGTGGCAGTGTAGTAGCAGTGTAGTGCAGTCACAACCCTTGAACTCAGCCGCGACTTCCTGTTATTTATTTTCCTTTCTTTGGGTGGACAGACTGCAAGGTTGAACTACTAAAATACCGTGTTGGAGTACAAAGTTAATAAAATGCAGGAAAATGTCGACTGGGAATCATGTCAGAGCAGGTATGTTGACTTTTTAGTGCTTTTTTTTCTCCGAGCATGTGACGTCAGCTCCAGCTGGAGAACCGGCAGAACCGGACTTTCAGCTCCAGCTGGAGCTGAAACGTCCGTTCTGAAAGTACACACGCAGACGCGAAAGCGGAGAGTTCTCAAATCTTCACTTTGGCCGGAGTTTTGTTATTATTCGTTTATAGTTACATCAACCGGCGTTCACGTGTGGATGAAAGGCTAAACCGCATGCTAAACTGTTCGGTTTTACTGATAAACGGCTACGTGTGTACAGGGCCTTAAAATCTGTTGCCAGAGGTGAAGAAGAATTGTCCACGTGGATATTTAAGTCGCCAAGAAAAATAGTCTTCACAGGGGAGGTGCAGAAAAAAGTGAGGAGGTCATGCATCTCTGAGTTAAATGAAACATGCGGTTTGGGAGGTCTATAAATTAATATAACATTCATCAGGAGTGGGGCTTTGAAGCTGAAAGCCAGACATTCAAAAGAGGAAAAGTCCTGAGAAGACAGATGAGACAATTTTAAATTACTGCGATAAATTACAGCCAGACCACCACCGCGGCCAGTGCTGCGGGCTCTCTGCAGATAACTGTATCCAGAGGGACACGCCTCATTCAGAGAACTGAACACATCTGGTTGGTGCCACGTCTCTGTAAGACACATGAGGTCCAAGTTCTTCTCCAGAATGTGATCATGAATTAAACATGACTTGTTGGAAAGTGACTGCACATTGAAAAGTTCTAATTTAATACCAGTTTAATATTTACGTCATTGTAACCGTCAAAGTGCATTTATTAACAAAAGTTAAACTGAGACACACTCTTACAATATAATGTCAGCTAACAAATCTATTTTTTAGGTGTTTTTCCTGCTAAAATTAAAATAGATGCAGGTCTGTTCGCTTGCTCACAGCGGGTCTGCTCTGTGGGTGCGCACACTGGTTTTGTTTACGTGGTAGCAAAACTATTTAAATTCAGCTGATTTGACCATTATAATAATTTTATTAACAAAAGTTAAACTGAGACACACTCTTACAATAATGTCAGCTAACAAATATATTTTTTAGGTGTTTCTGTTGTTAAATTTGAATGAAATGCAGGGTTTCCGCCCGTTGCACGCACATTTATCAGACGTAGCGAAACAAATTTTAAAATCCAGCTCATTTCACAATTACGTTTATTTATTAAGGAAAAGTTCAGCTCAGGCACATATTTGCTATAATTTTTATCAAACAAATAATTGTTTTTAAGTGTTAATCTTCTTAAAGCCTTGCTGTGCGCTCCTGTGGCAGACATTTGCAGCAGAGCTAAACACTCGGACCACATTTCCGGGTTGTATGTCACGTCAGCGGTGGGTGACGCGTTACGTCAACGGTGACGTAGGTGCGACTTATATAAAGGTGCGACCTATAGTCCAGAAAATACTGTATATATGCAACCAGCCTTTCATATAAAAATTGCCTTTTTTTTTTAACAGGAGAATGCGTGCACTTTAACCAGGAAGAGTTCGTGTTTTTTTTTTTACATTACCAACAGCGACAGATAATGAAGATTTTAACCTAAAACCCCACATAAAGCAGAGCATAATTTTTAAATTAAAAGGGACAAGGTGGAGAAAAATGTGCTGTTTGAGTCTGTTTATTTACTGACGTAAACAAAGCAGGTCCGACTCCACCGCAGCTCCACACTGCAGCTGAGACTACACGTTTTAAGCAGCACAGCACCAACAAAACTCTCGTGGAATTCAAGGTTATTTGACACTTTCCTGCCTGTTCTGTGAGTTTAATAGATAGACAGTTACTTCTTACCTTAAACTATGTCCAGTCACTCGGTTCTGGTGACTTCCCACTCGGTGAAAAGCAGCTGCTGGAACACAGTTGACTTCTGGGCAATGTAGTTCTTTTGACTTGTGTTAAAGTGAAGGCTTATTGAAAGAAAACTACAAAATAGCTGCGCCCGTTGTTTTTTTCCCCCCCATGTTCTTTTTTGCTTATTGGTCGGTTCCCGCTCCCGTCCGGTCCCGTTAACTTTCAATCCTGTCCCGTCCCGGTCACGTGATTTATAATGAGGTTGACTCCCGTCCCGCCGGAATCCTGACGGATTCACGTGACCCGCGGTACTCCCGAGAAAATGTCATCCTCTTATTTGTACTGCTAAACGTTTCCGTACATTTGTTCTGCTAAAGGTTTCTTCTTCATGAGGGAAGTTTTCCTTTCCACTGTCACCTTCATGCTTGCTCAAGATGAGAGTTCTGTGATGGAGTTAAACTCAAAGCAGTCTGCTCCTCAGATAAATAGTATTAAATTATTATCTTTAAATATGAATGTTTCTGTTGTCTTAGTTTAAATATGAATATTTCTGTTCAGTGCCCTGAGACAACATCTGTTGTGATTTGGCTCTATATAAATAAACTGAATTGAAATGAAGTTAAACCATTTAAAAAGAACACAGGGTTTGTGACCATTTACAGGTACAGCAATTATGTTGGACGTGAAACCTACCGTAATAACCATTTTAAAGACATCAAATTTCAAGCTCAATAATACAGGTTAAAAAAAATCCAACAAAGTTCAGTAAGGTCATCTGGATGGTTTCTTTTTTTGTTGTTGTTGAGACTTTCGTCCTTCATCCAAAAGGACCTCATCAGGTCGAGGAGTCACAACAAACACAGTCCCACAAGCAGCACACTCACATAGTGGGCCAATCAGTTTGATGGTGAGAAGATGATGCAGACGAGATGGTGATTCGAGGCCCACCCTCTCCTCCATCGACTGCTCTGGGGCAGCCATAGCCAAAGTGGTTCAAACATTTGTTTGTGCTCAATAATCCAGGTAAAGTCCTTTGGATGATGGATGAATGATGAAACATCTACAAAAAAAAGTTCAGATGACCTGAGAATCTTCACCAGCATTCAGATGACCTGTTTGAACTTTGTTGCATTGTAAGGACAGCTGACTGATTTTCAATTGTTAAAGAAGAAACTTTCTCAAGATCAGACTTATAGCGATGGATCCTCCTGCAAGAACATTTTATTAGAATTAAAATGTTAAGTGACTATTTGTTTAGTTTTATAGCTATTTTGTTTCTCATATGACCTGGTGTCACAACTGGTCTTTCTTACTTGTTTCAATCTTTATTTCTTCAGGAGACTGGAGGTCTTGAATTCCTGGGCTTGGATTGCTTGTTGCAGACTGGTTTGTTTCTGCTGTTATTTGTAGAGTTTCTTCCATCCTGCAGTTAGTCACGCTGTAGCTCTGCACTTCACAGGCAGGAGTGTCCAGATGCAGAGACATCATCTCTCTGCTGGCATTAGCTGTAGAAATAAGAATATTGATGATGATGATGATGATGATGATACTTTAATATCTAAAACTATAATTTTAGGTTAATTAAAAATTATTTGATCCCTGGCTGATTTTGTTAGTTTGCCAACATTTCTGTTAGCACACTAACAGAAATGTTAACACATGCTCTTCTCAAGGGCGGGACATCTCCTCTCGGTCTCCGCTTTGCTTTTGCTTTGTCTGTGAAACTGTCTGAGAGCCTCTCTTCTTCAAAATCAAAACTATGGACTTCAATTTTGGTCAGTTGGTCCCTCAACACAACTGATAACATTTCTTCAACAAGAAGACAGGCTGTAGGCGAGCCAATCTGCCCTGTTGACTTGCATACAGCTGGATATCTCATTAACTTGGAATAATAATAATAATAATAATAATAATAATTAATTCAATTTATAACGCACTTTTCATTACTGAAAATCTCAAAGTGCTACACATATATTGAATGCTACACACATTCATAAACCGGTGGCGGCAGACTACCATGCAAGGTGCTTTCCAGTCCTACCGGGAGCAACTCAGGGTTAAGTGTCTTGCCCAAGGACACAACGACACATGGTGCGGGTCCCGGGAGTCGAACCGCCAACTTTCCGATCGGGAGACGACTGCCATTACCACTACGCCACGGCCGCCCCTAGAACTGATGACGTGTCTATCTCTGCTGTCATCTGTGGATCTTAAAGGGGAGATCACCCCACCGTCAGAATATAGCTCCGCCCCCATACCAGATTCAAAAACTGCCTCAAAATGGGTGTGTCGAGAGACAAGGAGGGGAGGAGTTGGGGGGGGGGGTTATGCTGCGTTCACGCCCCCTCCAGCAACAATCTAAAACAAACTAAAACTCTAGCAAACAACTTAAAACAAGCAACAACAAAGAATAATTATGTAGATGTATTTATCTATTCTCACCCGATCTATCCAAAACAAAAGGCTTAAAAAAAGATGTAAATAATACCACAAGGTATTCCGTGACTGGGGATCGAACCTGGGTCTTTTGGATCCCAAACCTGCACCTCCACCACTGCCCCAACTAGGCATTCATGCATCACTCGTCCATTGCACAATAAGAAAACAAATACAACCAAATAGTTTCGATGAAGTGAAAAGTATTCTTAAAATAAATACGTTAAAATATACAAATAACTAGTGCCATTCCAAAAACTATACAGGTAGTCCCCGACTTACGAGGACATCAACCTACAAGGTTCCGGACTTACGAGGTTATCATATTTAATAAAAATATGAAGACATTTTTTTGTGTGTGTGTGTGTGTTTAAATGTTCTTAATTTCATGTGTACAGCACTTTGTTGCAGCTGTGGTTGTTTTAAATGACTTTATAAATAAAGTATAATTCTTTTTATTATGTTTCTTTTACAATTTGAAGCGTATTTGCGCGACTTCCGGCCGTTTCCGGAAATGCATCCGTGTCTGCCATTTTACGGTCCCCAAGTGCGGTCAAGTGAGGTCCGCCATTATCGGCACTCGGCAGCCGGCTTTGGATGACTGTTTCTCCCATAAGAGGATGCCTCATAGGATAAATTAGCTGGAAACACTAGGTGAACTCTGTGGACGTCTCAGGCCTGGAGCAGCAGCCGCGGATCGCTCCGCGATCGCTCCTACTATGCCGCCCGACATGCTATCGAGCGCAGCTAACAAAACTAAGCTAAGCAGAGCTAAGCAGGCGGGGACACCAAGCCGACAGGCCGTGGAGAGGTCATCTGCAGCCGGGAGCTCGCCTCAATGTCCGCCTTGCAGCCTAATGCCGGTTATCCACCAGACGCGTTTCGGCCGGCGGAAGCGGCCGGTTTACATTGAAAGTCTATGTCGGAGACGCGTCGAGGCACGTCAAATTGTGAAGCGGCGCGTTTTGAGTGTTTGAAGCGGTGCGACGGCACGCGGCAGTTCCTTTCCGTTCCGCGCACGTCCGAAGCAACCTACACGTCGAGCCGACAAGGGTCAAATATTTGAACTTTCGACGCGTCGCAGCAACCAATCGGGAGAGACTCTGCTATGTGATGACGCAACGAAAACGGGACTTTTTTTGGGACTTTTTAAACTTGTTAGGCTGATTGGTAACTCTAAATTGACCCTAGGTGTGAGTGAGAGAGTGGATGGTTGTTTGGTGTGAGTGAGACAGGTCCCTCTTGTAAATGAGTCCCCATGACTCAACGAGGCTAGCCTGTATAAATAAAGGTTGAATGAATGAATGTAAATATATATCATATACTCGATGCATTTTAATTAATAAAGCCCTTTAAAAACTCCTCAAAGGAAACAAAAGCCTCTTTTCCATTAGTACCATTAGTACTGGTACAACACAGTTCAACTTGGCTCAGCATGGTATGAGTTGTGTTTCCATTACACTTTCAGTAACTGTTCTAGCGGGTGGGTTCAGTTCAGAGCCTGCAGGAGCGTGAGAGGTTGTGGCTCTGGTGGGCCCCGGCCCCTCACGCTCCTGTGGGTCGGCAGCATGGAGGATCCTCCCCAGCAGGGGTCACCAACATGGTGCCCGCAGGCACCCGGGTGCCCCCAAGGACCATTTGAGGTGCCCTCGGACCTGTTCTAAAAATAGCACAACTCCCTACTAAGCTGCATATAAAATTTAATTTTATTCAGTTATTCTTTTTTGTATTATATATATTTTAAAATGTCTATCTTAAAAATATGTTCTTAAAAATATGTTTATTATACATTTTTTTCAATTTACGCTTTGTTATTTCCAACGAGTTTGTCAAACTGGTGCCCTTTGTGTGACTCCGTACCCACGAAGTAGCTCTCAGTTTGAAAAAGGTTGGTGACCCCTGCTCCAGTGACCGACGGAGCTCGAAGCCCAGGAAATGACACCCTGCTCAGCCTGCGGGTGTTCCGAGGCTCCAGTGGACAGGACCGGGGAGACCAGCAGAGCTCCATCTAGTTTGCTCTGAATTTTGTCGTCGGCCAAATATTACAAAAAAACGCCCGCATTTCAGAATTAGACCACGGTATGATCATTATTGTTTTTAAAATCTTAAAAATGAGTCCAGTCCCTCCTTGAGTTCGAGTTATTGCAAATGGTGGATCGGGTTGTTGTGAAAGTTCCTCAAACAACCAGAGACTCCACTCCATGTCCAGTCAGTGACCGACAGTGTTCTGACGTCATGTTTTAAGGCCAGCACGGTACGCTTGGAACCCAAGAGAGAAAGGGACTGAAAAAGGGGCCGGTTCAACAAACAAGTGCTACTGGAAAAGCCTTGGAATCATGCCAAGTCGAGTCGAACCGTGCTGTACCATTTCTAATGGAAAAGGGGCTAACATGTACAGTGCAAAACAGTAACATAAGCAATCATACAATAAAAGCTTAAAAACTTTCAGCAGTGGAGGAGTTAATTGTTCGACAGATGAGAAACAGCGTCACATTTGGCTAGAATGAAGTCAAACAACATTGGCATGTGATCAGCAAACTGCATCATGAATCTCTACACTGAAAGTTGGCACAGCATCAGGGCTTAATTTGTAAACTGATTGATGCGGAACAGTGGGCAGAGCGGGTGTACGTGGATCCTCTCAGAGAAAATTTTCAATAACAGAGACGCCATTTCCTGCATTTTGGTGTATTTTAACAGGTTGTTATACATCAACATTTACGTACATTTGTAAACACTTAATCAAATTAATATTTTGGAGAGGAACAGCAGGTTGTGTGTGAATGGAGCAGCTTACATTCTGTCAGGTGTCCTAAACCCCCCTCCTCCATCCCCTCACTTCATAGTTCTGAGCTGAACTCTTCTCCGCTCTTGCTCCAGTCTCGTGGCACCGTTTGAAGCACCTGAAGGCATCAATTCTCAGTTGTCGGAAAATCCATCCATCCATTTTTTAAAAGTACTGTAAATTGGACTTTCTTTTTGACATTTTGATCGCTGTTGTTACTTTGACAAATTAGCACCGTTGTTTTGGAACGTGACGTATAATGTGAATAACACATCCCGCCCCAGCCCCCCCCCTGCCTAGAGGCTCCTCTCCTCCTCCTACTAGAAGGAGCGTGTAGCTAGTGCGTCGCACATGCTGCGGCTGGAACATCCACTCCACAGACTGGGTCCACTGGGCAAAGGACAACGTCTCCTCTCGTTTATTTTTTAATAAATAATCAAAATAAAAATGTGCGATGACTTTTAACTTTTAGGGGCAGAGTTGACGGATCCGAGCAGTCAAAATAAGAGTTCCCAGGTCTTGTTCCGGCAGAATCCGGCTCAAATTAACCACTGCACAGCATGCAATAAAACAGAATCAGGAGTTTGTACACATTGTGTAGGACTACAGGTAGATACCATTTGTACAAAATTAAAATACTCAAGTCTTTCACAAGAGGCATGGCTTGACACACGTGACTATTAAGATCACAAACAATAAGGATGTGGTCATCCATCCATCCATTAGCTTTCTGGATTTCTATTCCAGAAACAGATTCTGTCTAACTCTGAATGCTAGGAAACACCTTGTAACTGTGACTTTCCTTCCCTCCATTGACTATGGTGCCATTATTTACATGAATGCTCCTGCAAGCACATTGCAGATGTTGGATTCTGTCTATCATGGTGCTATAGATTCATAACTGGCTGCAACTACCGTACCCATCACTGCAACCTGTTTTCATTAGTTAACTGGTCATCATTAACTTCACGCACTCTCCCACACTGGTACATTTTCATCTTTAAATCACTTCTTGGTCTGTTGCCTTCATACATCACCTCCTACATGTCATTATGTCAGTGCAGCTACAGCGTGTGTTCTCAGGACATAATTACTTGCAATGTACCCTCAGTGAAGACTGAACTAGGCAAAAGGGCCTTCTCCTACTCCACTCTTGTATCCTGGAACACCTTGCAAAAAGAACTGAAGCTCTCAACCTTGACCTCTCTAAGTAAATTCAAACAACTGCTATGTTTATTGCAATAACCAACGCAGACAAGCCAGACATGTTCCTGTTATTACCATATTTTTCTGCATATAAGTCAGTTTTTTGCCTAATTTGCATGTCCTGCGACTTATATGGCGAAACAACATATTTATGGATTCCCCCCCCCCCCATATTTTTGGCTGAGATATGACCGTTTCCATTCATTCTGATTGAAACAAAATGTAGCAGTACCCCTTTTCGCTAAAGGGCCCTCTAGGCTTTTGACGACTACCTGTGTACGGATATTTTAGAGCAAAAAAAAAAAAAGTCCTGCTGGATTGCTAGCGTGTGCGCGCACATCATGCTGTAATTTAAAGATAAAATTAAAGTGTTTAACTCCATTCCTGCCATCATCCTGGGTGGCTTGACCAAGCTTCAAAGCAGCTCTGCACCGCCTTTGGGAGGAGTGGATTGTGGACGGAGAGCACAGCTTCACGGCTACAGGACGGATGTGCCATGCGACGTTCCAGCAGGACCTCGGATGGATGGATAAAGCGTGGACCTCAGTCACTAAAGAATCCATCAAGTCGGGGTTCATGAAGGCCAGGATGTTTGCTGGACGTGGATGAGGAAGATGAGGCAGTGCTCTGAGCTGCATCAACTACCGGTACCTCAGGAGTTGGCAAAACTCTTCACCAGCGACACAGAGGATGAAGAATTCAACTGGTTTGAATAAAAATAAATAAATAAATACCGTAGGTGTTCCTGTCATCATTATGGGCGGGTGAGCGTGTAGTAATTTTAAAGCCGCTTTATTTCGTCGGCTTCATTTTGCCATGTTTTAACCGTCAAAGTGCATTTATTATGAAAAGTTCAGCACAGACACATCTTCACTATAATGTCAGTAAACAAATATATTTTTACGGTGTTTATCTTGTTAAATTTTAAAGATCCACTGACATGATTTTTTTACTATTCATAAAATTGCTCAATATATATATATTATCATTTAAATATGTTCGTTTTTGCAAACAAAATGATAAATCACTTTAATTTAGCTTTAAAAGTGATTTTGAACTTCAAGCCGTGTTTAATCGTGGGAAATCCGATTACACGTGAACGCACCACCTGTGACATAGCCGTTTTCGCATTGCACGGCTCTCAACGGCCCGGCCCGCCCCTGGTTGGCCCAGAGCCCGGACTGGCCCGCCCCCGCTCATTACGCATTGTCCGGAGAGCTGCCTTGAAGTGGGTGGGGCGTTCTCTTGAAGTGGGTGGGAAGTTCTTGTGTGCACGCTTACAGTGTTTTAAGAGAGGAGACGCCGCTAAAAAATATGTGTTAACTGAATATATATATTAGTGTTTCTGAGTTTAATTCTTGTTAATAACTGATTACAAATCAGCTTACCGTATGTTAGAACTAAGGCTGTTAAAGTTAATGCTTTAACTCATGAGATTAATGTAAATAGATTAACGCATTAATATTACATAATGCAGATTAATCACATTACCCATTTTGACCTATAAAAGAATCTACCCTGCGCCGGTAGAGCTGTCATTTCTAACCTGAACCTGAAGCTCAGCCGACCCGTATTCGGCCGGGCGCTCCATAATGTGTGTGTGTGTGTATGTGTGTGGCCGCTGATCATGTTACACAAGTGGACTTTACATTCATTTGAAATGCAGAAAAAAAAGTATTTCTATATACAGTATGTATATACCAGTATATTTTGGTCTAAAAGTTACTGATATTGTGGGCTTACTCTATTGTTTACATGTTTTCATCACATACATGACAATGAGACATTTAACATTGTTTGAAACAAAATTACTTCTTTAAACCTTGCAGAGTATGGAAAACTGGTTTGAGTCAATAAAACCTTTTCTTCAACATTTTATTGAAAACTGTCATATTTACATTTCAAGCATACAAAGTTACCGCTTACCGGTAAGCATTGTGATTAATCTGATTAATCACAGCCCCCAGAGAGTGATTAATCAGATTAAATTTTTTTATCTTTTGACAGCTCTAGTTAGAACGTAAATAACACGAAGCGCATTTCCGCCTTTCAGCGCGAGCTGAATTTCATTAAAGTATAACTAATATTCTCTAACTCTTGCCCGTAGCCAGGATTTTAAAATATAACTAATATATTAGTTGAGTCCCAACTAAAGTGCTTCCTGGAGGATCACGCTATCCCCGAGCTATTCCAGTCTGGCTTCAAATCCCTCCACAGCACTGAGACTGCCCTACTGAAGGTTTTTAACGACATCTTCCTATCCACAGATACTGGTGACTCTGTGCTGCTTGTCCTATTGGACCTCACATCCGCTTTCGACACCATCGACCATGAGATCCTCATTGCTAGGTTGGAGCAGTGGGTGGGCATCTCAGGATCAGCCCTAAACTGGTTCAGATCCTACCTCTCTGACAGATCCTTTTGTGTTTCCATCAACGATTTTACTTCTGCAGTGGCGGCTCTTAAATGGGGGGTTCCGCAGGGGTCCATCCTGGGTCCTCTCTTGTTCTCCTTATACCTGCTGCCACTCGGTGCTATTTTCCGGAAACACAATATACCCTTCCACTTCTACGCTGATGACTGTCAAATTTACTTCCCCCTAAGACAAAATGGTACAGGCTCTATTCAACCTCTGCTCGACTGCCTGGCTGACATCAGGGACTGGATGGCTTTAAATTTCTTAAGCTTCAACGATAAGAAGTCGGAAGCCATATTGTTCCTTCCCAATGACACAACCTCAAACCACTGCATTGACCTGTCTGCTCTACCCCTGTCCGAAAAACAAAAAGTCACAAATCTGGGAGTGATAATGGATCCTTCCATGAAACTCAACAGTCATGTAAACATGATTGTCAAATCCTGTTTTTTCCAGCTGAGGCGTCTGTCTAAGCTGAAGCCCATATTATCAAAAAACAACCTGGAGACAGTGATTCACGCATTCATTACATCTAGGCTGGATTACTGCAATTCCCTTCTGCTTGGCGTCAGTCAAGCCACCATTGCACGATTACAACTGGTTCAGAACGCAGCTGCCCGATTTTTAACCAGCACACGCAAAAGAGAGCACATTACACCAGTCTTGGCCTCCCTTCACTGGCTACCGGTTCATCTTCGAATCCAATTCAAAATTCTCATGTATGTCTACAAATCGCTGAACAGTCTCGCCCCCGCCTATCTCTCGGATCTGATACACCCATATGTCCCTCCACGTGCTTTGAGGTCAGAGGATCAGGTACTCTTAATAGTTCCAGAAACTCGCCTTAAGCGCAGGGGTGACAGGGCTTTCTCTGTAGCAGGCCCAAGACTCTGGAACGAGTTACCGCTGCTCATCAAACAGGCCCCCTCCCTCTCGGTTTTCAAATCCCGGTTAAAAACTCACTACTACTCCATCGCTTTCAATGCCAGCTGATTTGTATTGGATCGTTTTATTTATGATCTGCAATGTTTTTATGTTTTTCGTGTTGTACTTCATTGTCTGTGTTGCCTGTTTGTTTGTCCAGCACTTTGTGTGGACTTGTTCCTGTTTAAAGTGCTTTATAAATAAAATGGTATGGGTATGGTAATATTCTGTAACTCCTGCGTGTACCTGGATGTTACGTGGGGCGAATACTTTATAGAAAAAGTGGACTCCTAAAATAACCAAATTAAAAGAAGGAGTTTGTGTTATGCCTGTGGTTAACACAAACTCCTTTATTTTCTCCAATAAAAGACAAACGTAAAATAACTTGAACCAGGTGGGAAGCGAACCCGCTTCCCCGGGTCAAGATAAAATGTAGTGTACAAGGCAAACGTCCTAACCACTCGGCCACAGACTCGTATAGGTTATTTTAGGAGTCCACTTTTCCTATAAAGGATTCGCCCCACGTAACATCCAGGCTACACGCAGGAGTTACAGAATATCAGTTATATTTTAAAATCCTGGCTACGGGCAAGAGTTAGAGAATATTAGTTATATTTTAATGAAATTCAGCTCGCGCTGAAAGGCGGAAATGCTCTGTATGGGTGCGCGCTTCGTGTTATTTACGTTCTAACATAAGCTGATTTGTAATCAGTTATTAACAAAAATTAAACTCAGAAAAACTAATTCAGCTAACAATTTTTTTAGGGGTTTCTGTAGTTAAATTTTAATGAAATTCAGCCCTCGCGCTGAGGTTGTTGTTAGAACGAGTCCAGCCCCTGCTGCAAACAACGAATCAAATGATGAGCAGTACATGACGTCAAACTAGGCCCGGGAGCTCGGCCCGATCAGAACCATGGTGGAGATGGTTCCAAAACAAGGGCGGACCCGGGGCGGAAAAGGAAAATGCGAACATGCCGAACCCGGGTTAAAAGGCGGGGCGGGCCGGGCCGTTGAGGGCCGTGCAATGCGAAAACGGCTATAGTGAGAGGCAGAGGGCTCTGGTCTCTTTAATAGCGGACAATCTAAAACCCGTCGAATTCAGCAATCTATGTGAAAATTTGAGCTATTCGTCTTTATTTTGGGAAGCAGAAAATAGTTTGGGTGATGGAACAAGAAACAACAAGATCTAATTTAGGTCTGATGCTGTATCAGACTTACCTTCATGTCGAGCTGCTCATACCCGCGCACTGTGACAAACCCAGAGCTCTGCCCGGTGTTACGTCACAGATGGTGCCCTGTATTGAAGTAGATCGTCCCTTTAATCTGGTTTTGTACTGTGGTTTTACAAAAATCTCTGTTCCCTTAAGATTGTAGCAACTTAGGGATTTAACTGCAGGCAGCTTTTTGTGGTCAGTGAGGCTTCAAAAGCGTGAGGGATCTTAAGAAGCATTTTGTTTTGAAGCTTTTTTCATGAATCACAACAGGTTACCAGCACCTTCTTCACCTGAGGTTTAAATTATATGGATATGTTTTATAGACACTTGTGAACATGTTTATCCTTTACCTTCCTCCATACAGTATTTCCACCTGGACTTTCTCAGCCTGGGATAAGCCCTGAGGTTCGGAGGAAACTTGGAGAGGGAGCAGCTAAAGCCGTGAGCTACGTTGGAGCAGGTGAAGACACGCAAAGATAAACTCCTCCCACCACAGTGACTTATTACACACACCCACTACAAATGTTGTGATCCATTCCTGCAGGTACTGTGGAGTTTGTAATGGACGCTCAGCACAACTTCTACTTCATAGAGATGAACACGAGGCTGCAGGTGGAGCATCCCGTCACCGAGATGATCACTGGAAACGACCTGGTGGAGTGGCAGCTCAGGGTGAGACGGAGAGCTGAAAACTCTCTGGAAACCATAACTTATACTAAAAGTTTAGTTTATTTTGTAATAAAAATCTCTTCCAGGTGGCAGCAGGGGAGCCCCTGCCCTGCCCCTCCTCCAGGACGACATAACCCTGAGGGGCCACTCGTTTGAGGCTCGTATCTACGCTGAGGACCCAAACAACGACTTCCTTCCGGGAGCGGGGCCTCTGCTGCATCTGTCCACGCCTTCAGCAGACCAACACACACGCATAGAGACCGGGGTCAGAGAAGGTACGTTCATTCAACCGTTCATTCATTTAGAAGGTACGTGTAGCCCCATTTGAGAAACAGTGCCTAACAGAGCAGACAAAAACATTAAACTCCAGCTCTTTTTTTCAACCACCTCATTTAGCAGACAACAGTCCAGTGTTAGTGTTAACGTTTTTGTCTGCTCTGTTAGGCCACTAAGCCTAAAATGTCTCAGAAATATGTTTAACATTAAACGATAAAACTTAATTATCCCCTATACTGCCTACTCCACAAACGACAAATGCTCATTTTGGTATGTATTTGTGTGAGACCCGTTTTGTCTTTGAGTATCAAATATTTTTAAGTTTAGTATTCCACTGTATCTCAAATGGGGGTACACGTACCCCTTGGGGTACTTGGAAACCTTGTGTAAAGTAATTTACATTTTTGACATATTAACACTTATGTTTAAACCCTCTAAAATGCAGAAAGAACCCCGATGGACATCCCCTCAAGCACTCAATCTCAAATCTTGGGATGCAATGGTAGCAGGAGTCCCTCTGAGTCTCTTTCTAATGATCAAAGGTATTTAATTTAAATATGATCAAAATTAGAGATGTAACAATTCATCTAACTCACGATGCGATGTGTACCAATTTTGCTGTTGCATGCTTTAAACAGATCAGTCAGACCTGGCCAAGACAGTCCCTTTCTCAGAGGCGGCGTTGGAGGTCGAGGTCTTCCTCTCGTGGACAAAGGTAAATTGTGGTCAAAAGTATAATATTGACAGTATAAATGCAGCACGTTGCTTAGTCTGAACAACTTTTACTGACTTCAGCAAATGTCACATGTTCATTTTTCTTTTTTTTCCCCCAGTTAAGCTAAAAATTGTGGTGCAAAATTATCATTCCCACTGCTTAAAATTATACCACCATTTACAATAGCTGCTGTAGAAATGTTCTTCTTTTGTGTTTATTTTTTAAACAGATCAGTCAGCCTTGGCCAAGACAGGCCGTCCCTTTCCTGGGTATGAGACGCGTCCTGGCTACAGGTTCACCAAAGACACCCGTGGGGTCCTCGAGCAAGTGTACCCAGGCTGAGTGCCCACATCCTGGCTACAGGTTCACCAAAGACACCCTGGGGGTCCAGTAGCAGCTGTACCCAGGCTGAGTGCCCACATCTTCTTTATCTTTTTGATTTTACAGGAAATCTGTATATAAATATTTAAAATTGATTTAAGTGCTTTAAAAGCAGAAATGGACAAGAATTCCTTTCAGTGTTGCCCAATGTTTGGGCCATTTTTTTAAATTATTATTGTCTAAGACAATAAAGCAGTTTTCTAAATTTCTGGTCTCTGTTGGATTCTTCCTAGCTGACTGTGTTGTAAACATGTAATGTAGATTAAATTATTTTTCAGACATTTTTGTGATTGCTATGTTCATAGTGAAAATAGACAAGTCCAATTAGGGTGGCACTGTTATATGATGAGATCACATCAGCACCTCAATACTTGAAACAGTGATCAAAATGTATTTTTGTGTCAAACTGTTAAAATGCAGGACTTAATATGTTGAGAAATCTGACGTGGAAATGGCGTTGCTACCTCAACGTTGATTAGATTTGCAAAATCTAAACCAAAATCAATATTGAATAAACGTTGGCAAATTCACCTATGTTGAGAAATCTGACGTTGAAATGGCGTTGCTACCTCAACGTTGATTAGATTTGCAAAATCTAAACCAAAATCAATATTGAATAAACGTTGGCAAATTCACCTATGTTGAGAAATCTGACGTTGAAATGATGTTGCTACTTCAACGTTGAGAATCTGACGTAGAAATGATGTTGCTACTTCAACGTTGATTAGATTTGCAAAATCAACACAAAATTCAACGGTTATCCAACACGACCGTCAGATGTTGATTCAACGGTGACTAGACGTCAAAATGCCAGCTGGGTCAACATTGATTGGATGTTGGAACAAGGTTATTTTTCAACTAACATATTCCAGCAAAATCTTTTTGTCACGTTTGTGAAAAATAATGTTGATAATACATACAACTCAAAACTGGTTTATATTTCAAAGGTGAATCCATGGTGAGTTAACAACACCATTTCAATGGTTTGGTGTTCAACGTTGTTTTGATGTTGAATGAATGTTTTTTCTTAAACTGACGCTATTTCAACCATATTTAAACGTTTAAAGTCGGTCGAATGCCAGCTGGGGAGTTACCTTTTCCAATCTTTTTGAGAAGGCTTTACAAATTATTTTAAGATCAACTTTGATAAGAGGTATGGGACGATAACCGGTAGGTAATACAGGGTCTTTGCCTGGTTTTAACAGGAGACTAGCAGAATTCATATTTTTTGAAAGTTTATTTTTCTCAGTTTCCTGCTGCATTTTATTAAATAGCGGTGCCAGGATATTCCAGAATGCTTTGTAGAACTCTGCTGGAAATCCATCTGGACCGGGAGCCTTTTTATTGGACATGCTTTTGAGGGCTTCCTGGAGTTCCACTGGTGTCAGCGGTGAGTCCAGCTCCATTGCTTGACTAGCTAATGTTAAAATGCTCTATATCTTAGGAGCACCTGTGACAGAGCACCTGTGACAGAGCACCTGTGACAGAGCACCTGTGACAGAGCACCTGTGACAGAGTGAGGAAGTGGACGCGGGCACACCTTGGCTGCCGCTGCTCCTCATACTTTTTGCTCTTTGAAGCCTTTTTTTACTACTTTCTGCTGTTTTTTTTCACCGAGCCTTGTTGGACATTTCTACCTTTCTCGATTGCAGAGTGCGGCAGGCCTAGGCCTGTGTACAGCACCTGTACGAGCTGACGCGGACATTTCTACCTTTCTTTGAACCTTTCTACCTTTCTTTGAACATTTCTACCTTTCTTTGAACCTTTCTACCTTTCTTTGAACATTTCTACCTTTCTTGAACGCAGAGTGCGGCAGGCGTTTGCCTGTGTACAGCACCTGTGTGAACGGACGTCACGCGGGCATTTTTTCCTTTCTGTGATTAAGTTTTAGAGCAACTGTCTTTTCTGACTGCGTTGTGGTTCTGCAAACATTATAAGTTGCCGGTCAAAGCAGATGACCGCTTGTCCTGAGCCTGGGTCTGCTAGAGGTTTCTTCCTTCTAAAAGGGAGTTTTTCCTTTCCACTGATGCCTAGTGCTTGCTCAGGATAGGAGACTGCAGCCAGGCCAAGATTTGACTTGTTGCTGGATTCATTAGATAGTAAACTTTACTAGTTTAACCGTAATTTTATTAGTGGGGGCTGTTAGCTCCCGCTAGCTCCAGAACGAATTTAGCTTAAAAAACCACGTAGCTGCATTTATTGTTCGCTTACCTGCTGCCTCTGTCACCCTCCTGGGTCCTCTGGACTGTTTTGGATTTTCTCCTGTGCTCCTCTTCGAGGTAATGATCATTCAAATTACCTCTTTCTGCTTCTTGTATATCTTTCTTGGAGCCGTGGGCCTGCTGTTAGCGGCTAGCTCCATGCTAGCTTCCACCGGATCGACAACAATGTTGACCTACTCCGCTTCGCAGCTGTTTGAATTTAACAACTGCTCCATTCCTCCTTCTATTTCGACCATTAAACAACTGGGACTTCTGCGTAGACCTCGTTACATCCATAGAAGCTCTCGAAAGAAATTAGTTCACTTTAGGCAAACTGGCTCTGACTCGATTGCTACTGTCTGGTCTGAGAGACGTGTCGCACCTCGACGACGTCATCAGAACGCTGCGTCTGTGGTCCTTTGTAGTCCACAGCACACGAAGTGGCAAGGAAAACGTGGAGTGGACTTCAGTCTGCTTAAACCTCTTCAAAAACAATCTGCTCCAACTAGTATTAAAATAGAACTTTTTAATGTTCAATCACTTTCAAACAAATCATGTCTAATTCATGATCACATTTTGGAGAAGAATTTGGACCTCATGTGCCTCACAGAAACTTGGCATAGACCGGATGTGTACAGTTCTTTAAATGAAGCTTGTCCATCTGGATACAGCTATCTGCAGAGAGCCCGCAGCACTGGCCGCGGTGGTGGTCTGGCTGTAATCTACCGCAGTAGTTTAGGGCTGTCGCATCTGGTTTCTCAGGATTTTTCTTCTTTTGAATGTCTGGCTTTCAGCTTCAAAGCCCCACTCCTGATGAATGTTATATTAATTTATAGACCTCCCAAACCGCATGTTTCATTTAACTCAGAGATACATGACCTCTTCACTTATTTCTGCACCTCCCCTGTGAAGACTATTTTTCTTGGCGACTTGAATATCCACGTGGACAATTCCTCTTCACCTCTGGCAACAGATTTTAAGTCTCTTTTGGATTCTCTTAATCTCACTCAACATGTTGACGCCCCTACGCACAGCAGGGGGCATACTCTGGATTTGGTGATTACTGACACTGTACTCATCAATAATTTATCTGTATATGACCTGGGTGTCTCAGACCACAGGGTCATCTCCCTGGAAGTGCCTTCATCTTCGCCTGCTTCAAACCCAAAACGACCCATCCAGTTCCGTGACCTTAAAAACATTTCCCTTGATGTTCTGTCTGCTGATCTTCACACCCTGACCACGGTCAATCATCCTTCTGCAGATGACTCTGTGGATTACTACATTCATTCAACCTTTATTTAGTCAGGTAAATCTTTTGAACCTCATGGGCTCATTTACGAAAGCGACCTGCTAAAACTAAAGAACAATGAACAGCAGTGATAGAATTTCATTAAACAATAAACAAACAAACAATAAACAATAGAAAACAAAAAGAGAGAAAAAAACAAAATATATATATTTTTTTTCTATTTTTTTTTTTTTAACAAAGTATCAAAAAACTAGCAAAACATTATAAGGTAGACGTATAAAATCAAAGACAGGAACAAATCTGCATTGGTTTTTGCCAGGATTCCAACAGATTCTGAAAACCATTTAGAGAAGTCAAGGTCGAGAGCTTCAGATCTTTTTGTAAGATATTCCATGAAGCAGGAGCAGAGTAGGAGAAGGCCCTTTTTCCAAGTTCAGTCCTCACTGACGGAACACTGCAGGTAATCATGTCCTGAGAGCGCACACTGTAGCTGCACTCACGCAAAGACATGTAGGAGGAGATGTATGAGGGCAGCAGACCAAGAAGTGATTTAAAGATGAAGATGTACCAGTGGAAGAGTCTGCGTGAGGTTAATGATGTCCAATTAACCAGTGAATACAGGGTGCAGTGGTGGGTACGATAATCACAACCAGTTATGAATCTTAGTGCACCATGATAGACCACATCCAACATCCGCAGGGTGCTTGTAGGAGCATTCATGTAGAGAATGTCACCGTAATCAATGGAGGGAAGGAAAGTCACGGATACAAGGCGTTTCCTAACATTCAGTGTTAGACAGGATCTGTTTCTGAAAAAGAAACCCAGTTTAACTTTCAATTTCTTCACTAGGTTTTCCACGTGGAGTTTAAAAGAGAGATGTGAATCGATCAGGATACCCAGATATTTATAGGAATCAACAAACTCAATAGGGACACCATTTGAAGAAAAAATCAGAGGAGGATCTGCTGGAACCGCCTTCCTATTTGAAAAAAACATCCCTTTTGTTTTATCAGCATTTAGGACAAGTTTGAGACGGAACAGATCTGACTGGATGATGTCAAAAGCGGATTGCAGTAACTGGAAAGCCTTAGCTACTGTTTTAGCTCGGCAATAAACAACTGTATCATCAGCATAGAAATGTAAGGATGCATCAGGGATGCAGTGACCTACATTAGCTATGTAGATTGTAAAGAGAGTTGGTCCTAAAACTGAGCCTTGTGGTACACCATTTTTAACTGTTAAATAGCTGGAAGAAGCACCGTTATGTTGAACACATTGCCTCCGATTGGAAAGATAGTTAGAAAACCAACCGATGGTGTGATCAGAGAAACCGATTTCTGAGAGCTTATGACACAGGATGTTATGATCCACAGTGTCAAAAGCTTTAGACAGGTCTAAGAAAAGTGCAGCACAATAGTCCTTAGCATCCAATGCTTCAACAACATCATTCAGAACCTTCAGAGAAGCAGTTGTTGTGCTGTGTTTTTTCCTGAAACCAGATTGATGAAGAGGTAAGATGTTAAATGAGTCCAGATAGTTTTTGATCTGAGAGTTTATCAGTTTTTCTAGAACCTTGGCTAAGATGCAGAGTTTAGAGATCGGTCGATAATTGTTCAATGAGGTGGGGTCACCTCCCTTCAGCAAAGGAAGAACAAAGGCTGTTTTCCAAGCATCCGGAATGGTGTTTTGGCTTATGGACAGATTAAAGATGTGGGTCACAGGGACTGTGATGATATGAGCAGCCAGCCTTAAGAAATAAGGTGGAAGTTCATCTGGACCTGCAGATTTTTTAGGATCAAGATCATTTAACAGTTTATTTACCTCACTGACTGAGAATGGAGAAAAAGAGAAGGTGTGATTAACAGATGGTTGGCTTGTAGGAGGGATTTGATTTGTTGAAGTTTGATTATTAGATAAAGTGGCCGATTTTCCGTTTGTAACTGTATCAAATAAAGAACTAGAAGCAACAAAATGATTATTGAAACAGTTCAGGATCTCGTACAACCAATCTCTTCGGGAGCTCCTGGACCTACATGCTCCCTTGAAAACAAGACTGGTGTCTTTCTCCCGTTCAGCCCCTTGGTACACTGATGAGCTGCGCAAGATGAAGGCAACTGGCCGTGCTATCGAGAGACGTCTAAAATCATCTGGTCTCTCGGTACATAAGCAGGCGTACAAAGAACATCAGAAAGCGTACGCCTATTCTCTTAAAGAAGCACGCTCCAAATATTATTCTAACATCATCAACACCTGCCCTGGAAACTCTAAACAGCTCTTCTCCACAATAACTCGTCTGCTTAATCCCATTAAACAAACTCCTGAGGACTCTGCTCAAAAATGCGACCTGTTCCTTTCGTCATTTAAAAACAAAGTTGACACTATCAGATCTCAGCTCCACAACCTCCCTGTTCTCAGTGTGCCATCTACCCGTCTGCATTCTGGGACCCTAAACAGCTTTGATGAAGTTGTTCAGAGTGAGGTGGAGGCCATCATCAAGAAAATGAAGCCTTCATCCTGCGCCCTGGATCCCTTCCCCTCGTCTCTC
>JBBPBX010038567.1:4346-16372 GCA_038048925.1 Garcialebias charrua
GCTTAGCATATTTTTAGTTGATGTTTTTCGTAGTTCATATCTTAGATCTTAACGTTTTACTTTTACATTTTATTGTTGGATGTAACTGGGACCCTGAGTACATAATCTCGTTCCACCACACCATATGTGGTGCAAATGGCAAATAAAGAAACTCTGAGATGTATATAGATATATCATCTACAAGCCACACTGTGAGGTTTAGTGCTGTTATGTAAAATAAATAGTTCTCCTCTATAATGTTAATATTTATGATAAAGTCTGCCCTGTTCCTACTTCTTTATCGTCATGTGTAGGACAGACACGTTATTTAACACCGCTTACGTACAAAAGAAACCTACCGTAGTCATCACAAAGTGCTTTTGACATGATCTGACCAAAACATGTTAGAACCCACATGCAGGAAGACGAGGAAACTCCGATAAAATAAGTAAAATGTTTATTATTGAATAAGCAAAACAAAATGCTGACTGGGCAGCTAAGTTATTTTAAAGAATGAGACGAAGGGAGACAGATCATGAAGACTTAGACAGGACAATCCAGAAACAAAGACATAACATCAAGGGGCTGACTATATACAAGGTGACATGACAGGCACCTGCGGTGATTAGGATGTGACACAGGTGAGACAGTGCTGGAACACAGAGAGGAGAGATGCTGGGGTGACTGGTAAACATGAGGGCAACACAGACCCCAGAAACCCTACAGCTTTAAGAGAATTGTGAAGACTCTCATCTGCGTCTCCCTTCCTGACAGACTGGACCCCTACAGTTTGCATACAGAGCAAACAGGTTGAAAGATGATGGCTTATCATGCTCAAGCAGTTCACACCTCCCTCACTCTCAGCCGTCTGGAGACGAGAAACACACAATGCTCTTCACCGACTACAGGTGAAATCACTGACAAGCTGGTGTCAGGAAAATAATCTCTCTGAACGTCAGCAAAACAAAGGAGATGATAGTGGACTTCAGGAGACAGCGTGGAGGCCAGGTTCATCAACATGAACAACGCTGAGGTGGAGCAGGTCAGCAGCTTCAAGTTCCTCGGCGTTCATGTTACTGAGGATCTATCCTGGACTTTACATACAGACACTGTGGTCAAGAAAGCCCGACAAAGACTCTACTTCCTAAGAAGATGAAGTTAGTTTGGTATGAACACCAGCACCCTCACTAACTTTTATAGGTGCACCACTGAGAGCCTGCTGACAGGCTGCATCACGGGGTGGCACGGGAACTGCACCAGTCCGAGCTGGAAAGCTCTACAGAGGGTGGTGCAAACAGCAGAGGCCATCACTGGTAGCCGTCTCCACACCGTCCAGGACATCTACCGCAGCTAATGTCTGTGTAAAGCACGCAGCTTCATTAAGGACCACACCCACCCAGCATAAGGACTCTTCCATCTACTACCTTCAGGCAGACAATTCAAGAGTCTCCCATTGCGCATGAAAAGACTCAGCTGTTGTCCACAAGCTGTCAGACTACTGAACTCTTTACAATAATACTGAATAATTAACAATAACATCCTATTCTATTAATATTTTACATAATAATTAATAATAAAGAATTATTACTATTACTATTATTATTATTAGAGAGTGGTGTCACAGAGGTTAGAGAAGGTGGGCCTGTGATTGGAAGATTGAGCAAGGCCCTTAACCACATCATCTGCTCCCCCAGGCAGCCTAGATGGCAACTCTCTGCTCCACACAGAGGGCTGTGGTAGCTCAGTGGTCTGTGGTTGGTCCAGGAAGGACATCCAGCGTAAAAACAATCACCAAGTCTTCGTGCGACTTAAG
Source organism: Garcialebias charrua (assembly GCA_038048925.1). Lineage (NCBI taxonomy): Eukaryota > Metazoa > Chordata > Actinopteri > Cyprinodontiformes > Rivulidae > Garcialebias > Garcialebias charrua. The sequence goes on from JBBPBX010038567.1 coordinate 6,139, forward strand.
GCCCCTGCAGAGCTCTGCGTACGGCCGTACGCAGCTGTACGCCGTCCGTACGCAGAGGCACAAGCGTACCCCCGCAGGGCATGTACGCACAAAGCTCAAATTTTACGACCGCGTACGCAAACGCGTTGTCGCACAATAAACAGCCCGGCGCCGGACTGTTTTGTATGTGACACAAATACAGTATATTAAATTCCCCTTCTTCATCCTTAATCTGGCCTTTTCTTTAGGTTTTTTTTGCCAAAAGTCAAGTGATTGCTTCCTCCTCCGTTGACTCCATGACTGAAATGATGAGAAATGAATGAATTTGTCACGAGCTAATTAAACTCTGGTCCAGTGTGGCTGCGGGAGGTTCAAGAGATTTCCTGGTGTGCTGGGCTGATGTGTGGACTGCAGGACCAGCACTCACTGTTTTTTGTTTTAGAGCTTTTTATTAACATATAAACACAGAACACTGCACAGCTGCAGCTGCCAGCTCGCGCCTTTTTTTCCCCACCCGACCTGTCAATCAATTCAGTAGGCGTGTCAGCAAATGACCAATCAGCGACCTCAATTTGTCCCGTAGGTAAACGCTCTACGTGCAGCTGCTCAAATGACGTCAAGAATTTGGTGCGAAAACGCGAGAATGAACGCGAGAACGAACGCTGAGCAGTGCGGGTGAACTGCCTGCGTACAGCACGCGCGTACGGACACGCGTACAGCCCTGCGCAGAGCTCTGCAGGGGCCTTTAGTTCACTGCGGCGACCCCTGACGAAGGGAGCAGCCGAAAGATTTTTTTTATTATTATTAAATTATATGAGAAGGTGCTATTTATAAGACTGACTTTATTGCAGACTGAAGAAGTCTTCTGGATAAAAGAAAAAACGTTTCAACAGATGTGTCCAGAGGACCTGACTCAACCTTGTTAGATATTGACAATTACTTAGTTTGCACTAAGACACATCTGTGACACCTCAAGTTCAAGTTGTGTTTATTTGTCATATGCAAGGTTAACACAGTGAAATGCTTAGGAGGAGAAGAACCGATTTGACTCATCTAATATGAGCTAATATGTTTAATGCTGCTATATCATGTATCAAAAAGGCGTTCAATACAAGATCAACTGGACTTTATTTCAAATAAAGTCCAGTTGATCTTGTATTGAACGCCTTTTGATTTATCATGTCCTGGACGACTGAGAATCTTCACCAGCATATATCATGTATGTCACTACCTTACCATCAGAATTCAGTTCATCTCATTACTCAGTACCTGTGCAATAACCTGTCACACAGCCTGTGTAGTTTATGTTATGTACATTAATTACGTGCATTTAAGCTAATATACCTGTGAAATACTTATTCATACAAATCCATCCTACTTCCATCGTTATATTCTACCATGTCGTCATTTACCATTTTTCTTTTTGTCCTTATAAATATTATAGTTCTTTTTCACTTTATTGTACTTTATTTTGTACTTTATTGCACGCTTTAGTATTTCTTGGGGGTTTTTTGCGAGTCAAAACGGTTCTTCTCATCTTGAACATGTCATTGCATTGTTGACCTTGTGTTAACCTGCAAAAACAAATAAACAATAACCAACAAAAACAAACATGAATGTCAGCATTTATACATTTGTTGTTAATTAGCACATGCGAGTCGTTTTATGTGATGCACAGATGCCGAGTTGCAGTCGGACGTTTTGTTTCAAAGACTTTTGAAATTTGTTTTGGACGCGGTGCTGCCTCAGTAGCTGGTTTTACAAAATAGATAAATAAATAAACAACTATTTGCAAACTCACAAAACCCACCAGCATGAACTACTTATATTTCAATTCATTCATTTTCTTTACCAGCTTTTTTCTTTCCAGGTCGCGGAGCTGGTGCCTATCTCCAGCAGTCCCTTTGCGAGAGGCGGACACCCTGGACAGGAAGTGAGTCCATCACAGGGACACACGGAGACAACAGTCACACTCTCACTCACACCTAGGGACAATTTCAAGGTATCAATTAGACTAACATGCATATTTTCGGTCTGTGGGAGGAAACTGGAGTATGTGGAGAAAACACGTGCACGTGAACATGAAAACTCCCACAGAAAGGTGGGGAGGCAAACCTGCAGCCTTCTTGCTGTGAGACAACAGCTCTAACCGCTGCTCCAACGTAACTTTCTTTAAAATTAAACATATAGTTAAAAGGTAAAATGGATGTTATTCACGCAGAGATGTAAAAGATTCAAAACTTTAGCATTTTGATCAAAGTAGGAGCAAATAAATAATAAAGCAAAACTAAGTCTGCATTTGGGAACCAATCATAAATGTGCAGGGCTTTACAGTCTCCAGTCCACCAGTTTTATAGCAGATGCCTTCACAGTGGAGCAACATCTCTGAAAAATGATGAACTTACAATGCTTTAGACAAACTGATTATGTTTCCCACATTAGTCACTATGGCTTCCAGCACTCCAGAGAGAACAGTAATGCAGGTTATTTAGTAGGTCAAATCAGAAACATCAGCAGTTCCAGTTACAAGAGGTTATTTACATTCAAAACAACACAACGGAGACAGTTATACTGGTCTTTGACATAAAAGAACAAGCTAACAAACAGCATCACACATTCAGGAATATGAGCAGATTGACAAAGGATGTTTAATGGCTTCTTTGATTTGGTTTCACCAATATTTCTTGGGAGTAAGGATCATTTTAAACATGTCCGCTGAAAACACTGTGTACCTTCATGATGCGCTGGTGCATGCGAGCTTTTCGATCATCCCCGTTGCTTTTGGCCGCCTCTGCCGCTTGCTTGTAAATGTCCAACCTCTGCTTCAAGGCTTCGGCCAAACTTGTGGGAGCAGGGAGAGCTGAAAAAAAAAAAAACACGAAACAGAAACACTCCAACTTAATGTTAACGTCAAATCAACGAGGACATTAAGGAGAGCGATGGACTGAAACTCCCACTGCAACTCTTTACATACAACACATGCAGGCCAGTTGATCAAAAGTGAAAATAATCATTTGATGTAGCGTTGTACTGATGTATGCAATGTGAAGACAATGTTTAAGGTACCGGTAATACAGTACCGTATATAGTAATTTTCCATTTATTTATTCATAGTTTGTTTATAAAACCTAACGATAAGATTGTGCTCCGGTCATCTTTGAGCCAACCAGAATCCTTGTTCAGGTGCTTTGAATCATCAGGTGTTTGCACTCATTCTGAATTTACTTAAGCTGAAGAAAAGTGTCAAATTTTCCTCAAACAAAACCATACTGTATTCTTAAGATCATTTAAAAAAGTCTCAATGATCAATCTCAATCATTTAAACATTACTTGTGTTTTATGCTGCCCAAGACCCACTTTTGACCATTTTATGCTTAATAAATAAGTAAAACAAAAAGCATCACAATGCAGCAGGTATTCATAAAGAATTGACAGGAGAACTGGAGTTTCACCAGGCGGGGACACTTGGGTGGGTGCAGGTGGAGCAGGAGCAGCAGCAGGGTTGGATGAAGCCTTTGGAGGAACGGGTGCAAAGTGTTCTTCTACCACATCTCCTGCAAATCATCAGAGAGCAGTGAAAAAAATGTGCTCAGAACAACATGTATGAAAAAAAAAAAAGATTAAATTCACTACAAACAGGGGAATGATTACAGGCTTAAAGGCGATTAAAAGTTCTAATGTAACAAAGGTTAGTTTTAAAATAAAGACTAATAGTGATGCAGTGATACGTTTTATTTCCATTGCTAGTGAACAGCAACATATTCATATACAGTAATGTGATTGGTGCATGCATCAACAGACTCACACACGGGTGAGTCGGTTGATGAAACAATGACTTTCCACTAACAAAGAGCAGAACAGTTAGTTTGCATTGTTGCGTCACAGCAAGAAGTTCTTCAGTTTGACACCTTACTAGTTCTTTCTGAGTGGAGTTTGCATGTTCTCACCATGTATGGGTGTTATAGGGTCTGGTTTCCTCTCAGTGACTAAAAACATGGATGTTAGGTTAAATGGTGACTCTAAACTGTCCGATGATGTGAGTGCAAGCCTGACTGGCTGTTTGTCTTTATATGAACTTGGACTGTTGACCAGTCCATGATGTGACATGATGATCTCATCTCAAAAAATGCGACTTGTTTCTTTCGTCTTTTAAAACCAAAGTTGACACTATCAGATCTCAGCTCCACAACCTCCCCGTTCTCAGTGTGCCACCCACCCGTCTGCATTCTGGGACCCTAAACAGCTTTGACGAAGTTGTTCAGAGTGAGGTGGAGGCCATCATCAAGAAAATGAAGCCTTCATCCTGCGCCCTGGATCCTTTCCCCTCGTCTCTCATAAAAACCAATCATTCTGCAATAGGCCCACTTATCACTCAAATAATAAATCAGTCTCTACAATCTGGTCATGTTCCACTGCCTCTAAAAACCGCCATCATTAGGCCTCTTCTGAAAAAATCTAATTTGGATCCCGACATTTTTTCTAATTACCGCCCAATTTCACACCTCCCTTTTCTGTCTAAAGTGCTGGAAAAAGCTGTTGCTGCTCAGCTGCAGGATCACCTACAACAACACTCCCTGTATGAGAAGTTCCAGTCTGGATTCAGGGCAGCTCACAGTACAGAGACTGCATTGCTGAGGGTTACCAATGATGTCCTCTTGGCTGCTGACACTGGCTCTCCCTCCATCCTTGTCCTCCTTGACCTCACTGCAGCCTTCGACACTGTGGACCATAGTATCCTCCTCCACCGTCTTCATGTGGAGGTCGGTCTCTGCGACACAGTCCTGGACTGGTTCAAATCTTTCCTCTCCAATAGGCTGGAATGTGTTAGTCTTGGCAACGCCACGTCCCAGACAGTCTGTGTCTCCTGTGGTGTCCCTCAGGGGTCGGTTCTGGGGCCCCTGCTGTTTTCCCTTTACATGCTGCCTTTAGGTCAAATTATTAATCAGTTCAACATTTCTTTTCACTGTTATGCCGACGATACACAGCTTTACATCAGGACTGGAGCATCCTCATCTTCCACCTTGTCATCTCCATCTTCACTCACTGCCCTCTCTGCCTGCCTGGAGGCAATTAGGGCATGGATGAATCAGAACTTTCTTCAATTAAACTGCTCCAAGACTGAGGCCATACTGATTGGCACCCCTCACCAGGTACAAACATCTCCTATAACAACACTTTCCTTTTCTGGACAAGACATCCCCCTCTCCACCTCTGTTACTAATCTTGGAATAAAAATGGACTCCAATCTTACATTTGAAAATCACATTAAGCATCTGTTTAAAACTTGCTTCTTCCATCTTCGAAACATCTCCAGACTTCGCCCATCCCTAACTTTTTCCGATGCTGAGAAGCTCGTCCATGCTTTTGTCTCCTCCAGGCTCGACTACTGCAACTCCCTGTTTATTGGAATCCCTGGCAAAAACCTTCAGAAACTTCAATATATTCAAAACAGTGCAGCAAGGATCTTGTTGAGAGTTCGTAAATTTGAACATATTACGCCCATTCTCCATAACCTTCATTGGCTTCCTGTCGCCTACAGAATTCAGTACAAAACTGCTCTCATTACACATCAATGCTTACACGGAACTTCACCAGATTATCTGAAGGATATTCTTATTCCATACTCATCCACCCGGTCTCTGCGGTCACAGAACAGTAATCTCCTTCACATTCCGAGAACCAAATTAAGGACCATGGGAGACCGGGCTTTCAGTGTGGCTGCCCCCCGCCTGTGGAACTCTCTTCCTGACTGTCTGAGAGCCCCACAGTCTGTGGTTGACTTTAAGAGCGGCTTGAAGACCTTTCTTTTCAACCGAGCATACTCTACCTCCTCATGATTCTACTTTTGATCTTAGCTGATACTGTTATTGATTTTAATTGTTTTATTATTTGTTTTATTGACATTTAATTCTGTTGCACCTTGTAGCACTTTGAGATTTTCATTAATGAAAAGTGCGTTATAAATTGAATTCATTATTATTATTATTATCCACTGGCAGCTGGAAATTACAATGCAGAATGGACAACAGCTGTTTAACTCATGCTAATGACTGGAACTTGATCTAAAGGATTTGGAAACTTCTACAGATTTTTCAGTTTCATTTGTTTTTAATAACTCCTATTGCAAGTTATTAAAATAAAGGTTTGCTTAGCAGACGACACAGTGGTGCAACTGGTAGAGCAGTTGCCTCTCAGCAAGAAGGTCACCAGGGGCCTTTCTGGGTTGAGCTTGTATGTTCTCTCCGTGCATGCGTGGGTTTTCTCTGGGTACACCAGTTTCCTCCCAGAGACCAAAAACATGCATGTTAGACTGATTGGTAACTCTTAAATTCTTCCTAGGTGTGAGTGAGTGAGTGTGAGAGAGAATGGTTGTCTCGTTTGTCTCCGTGTGTCCATGTGATGGACTGGAGACCCGTCCAGGTGTCCCCTGCCATTTAAACAGTGACAGCTGGATATGGGCACTAGTGACCCCCGTGACTCAAAAAGAAAGAAGCTGGTAAAGATAATGGGTGGATGGATGGTATGCTTATCAAGAAAGTGTAAAAGTAGCCCCAAAAGCGAGGATAGTGTTTGTTTCACTCACCAGGAGGAGGCGGCAATGAGCTCAGTTCTACTGGTCCTCCTCGGTCCACAGCCTCCAGCAGCAAGTCGAGCTTCTGCACAGATGAAGGACAATTTTTACGTTGAACTTCCTTTAGAACGGTTCACAGATTAGCTCACTTTGATACGAGCTTTGTTACCTTGGCAGTGAGGTAGTGCTGTTTAGCCAGGTTTACGTCTCCATGCTGTTTGGCGTGAATGGCAGCCATCTTATACTCTCTCTGTCTGCACATCACTGCCTGTTTCAACTCTGGGTGATACCAAGCAGACATTTTTATTTTTACAAAGTGAGAACAAAATGGAAACAGAAACTGGTGGGAAGAAGATTTAAAAGCTTTAAAAAAAACACTACAGCAACATTTATCAGATGTTTGATTGTAAAAGTGTGTTTAAATTAAAAATGTTATGATTCATCTGTTCTGGACAAAACCCCGCTTGTTGAACGTCCTCAGCCTTTTGGCAGAAATTATTAAAATTATGCTTAACAAAAAAAAAAAAAAAAGTTTTTGAAACATTTTTTCTCCTAAACAACTACCGGTACTTTTCTCTAGAGGGTTATGATAAAGGCTTTTTGACTCATTTGTATGAATTCCCGTTTTCCCATTAAACGATAACATGATGGCTAAGTTACATTTTAATCATTTATGTTTCATTGTTTTAAGTCTTAAAAAGAAATTAAATCTGTACTGGTTATAAGAAGTAGTCCAAATTTTTATTTTTTATTTGTATTGATAGCAGTCCTAATTTTTTTAAAAATCAGTTACAGTAATCTACTTTGAACAGAAGCAGGTAAAAAAGTAATTTATAAAATTATAAGTATTTGGTTGAAGGTAGATTCTTAGTGAATTCAATAATTTGTATAGAAAATTTATACAAATACATGATCGTTGCCAAGTTAGAAAACCAAAGGAACTATTAACTGAGCCCAACTAAAAATCATGCAATAGATTTTCTTCATTAAGAAACTTAACCAAAAATAACTAAAGGAAGATAATCATAAAGAAAAAAAACAATCAATCGAACTTCTATACACCAGATTTGATTATTATTTTAGTGAGTAACCCACTATCATCACGTCTGCCCTTATAAACAGTCGAGATAAAAAAAAGAAGGGAGCAAACAGAAGCAGTTACCGGAGTGTTGAGTGTCGGGCTGAACAGGGGTGAGGGGAGAGATTGCCGGTGTTTCTGGGGTGACGGCAACGACGGGCTTTTGGGGAGGCGGCAGATAGGTCGGTTTAGTGTTTGGAACTAAAGGTGCAGCCTCCCTCAGGGGCTTCTGAGTTGTGGGAGGTGGTGGAGGCTTCAGGGCAGGCTCAGGTGGTTCTCGTTCCTTCACAGGTCCGGTCACAGCATCTGAAGTTGCTCCTATAGCAACGGGGGGAGGAATCTCCTCTTCGTTGACTGGTTTCCCTTTCTTGGCGGATGTTAACATGGACTGTAATGTCTAAGGTACAAGAAAACAAATATAAAAACCATGAGCACAATATGTTCTGTAAATGAAGGAAAGGCTGCAAATGAGTTCTTCCTTTCACGTTATCAGTTCACCTTTAACCCTCGGTCGTATCGCCGAACTTTGCTAGTTTCGCCTGCAGCCTTGGCATTAGAGATGGCTTTCTGATACATCTCAATCCGCTCCAACAGTCGGGATTCCAACCCGGACGCACCGCTGGGAGCCCCGGGAGCAGCTGGACGGCTTGTGACGTTCATTTTAGGAGCAATCGGCGTGACAGCGGGGGGTGTTGGACCTGGAGCCTCCTCCTCATCGTCCTCCAAAACTTCATTTAATTCTGCCTGTTTACAGAGCAGGAAAAATGTACTGCACAGTTCAAAGGACAATACTGAGGTAAAGCAACTCAGCATTGTTGAGAAATTTGAGGAATTTATTCAACTGAGCTAAATAGCAGCCATAACAATCCATGAATCCGTTGAGGGCATTATCACAATTTTTAATAGCCCAAACGACATAAAGGTAGACTTCTACAACTAAAATAGGCCAAATATCTAAAAACATTTTGTTACTTTGTATCATTTTAACACCATAAAATGTTGTAACTTTTAAACTACTGAGATTAAGAAGCAAACATGGCATGCATCTGAAAGAAAATCTAGCGTTAACCTTTTAAAGTACAACTACTAAAACTAATCGATATCTCATATTTGATGTTAAAAAACGGGTGTTTACCAGCAGATCTTCATCATCCTCCAGATTTTCATCACCCATGTCATCATCGTCTAGATCTTTCATACAAAGAGCTGCCATTCTCTCGATTTCAGCCATGGGAACGGGAGCTGAACAGAAATAATGCAACACAAGATCATAAAAACTGTTTTACAGCATGCAAGTACAGTACGTGCATTTTATTTATATAGCACCTTTTACAGGTCAGAAACCACAAAGTGCTTTATAAAATACAAGACATAGAAACACAAAAGATAAAATCACAAAGATAAAAGATGAAACAATATGTTTATATGACAAAACAAAACTAATTAAAAGCCAATCTGAACAAATTTGTCTTCAGCTGCTTTTTTAAAGTATTAAGAGAATCAAGGCAGCACAACGTCAAAGGCAACACATTCCATAGTCTGGGGGCCACAGCCCTAAAAGTTTTATCCCATCTAGTTTTTAAATGAATTTGTGGGACCATTTAAAGCCTTTGGATGGAAGATCAGAGGCTCAGAGGAGTAGGGCTCTAAAAGGTCAAAGATATAGACTACCGGTACATGTGACACATGTAGGAGAAACAAAGATTAAAAAAAAACAACCCCATCTTCCTCACCTTTCCCTTCACCTTTCTTCCCCTGCGGTTTCCCTCCTTTTCCACCTCCCCCCACCAGACTGAGGAGCTCTGCCTCCAGCTCGTCATCATGTCTACCATCATCCATCCCTCCATCCGGGGAAAGATCAAGAAGCAGCCCCATCTGCAACACAGAAGACTGTTATTAGAAAGTACTGTAACTTGATAAAGAAAGACATATTCTAATATTTTTGTATGCAATCTAATTTTTGTATCCATCTTTTGCATTTGATTTTTTTTGGTTTGTTATTTTTTTCTTCCTTTAAGCTATGGTGGCCATCTAAGATTTTTGATTTTAATTCAGCATGTGTTGGGAAGTCAATAAAAGGTGTGTGGTGCTTTTTAATCATAAAATAGAGAAGAAGAAAAAAGACTAATTTTAGCTAAAGTTTGTAATAAACAGCAGTTCCTATACCCTGAAGACCCGCGACAAGTGAAAAACCGCAAAGTAGGAATAGTAGTAGTAAGTAGTATATATATATATATATATATATATATGTATATATATATATATATATATATATATATATATATATATATATATATATATATATATATATATATATATATATATATTATATATATATATATATATATATATATATATATATATATATATATATATATATATATATATATATATAATATATATATATATATATATATATATATATATATATATATATATATATATATATATATATATATATATATATATATATATATATATATATATATATATATATATATATATATATATATATATATATATATATATATATATATATATATATTATATATATATTATATATATATATAAATATATATATATATATATATATATATATATATATA
>JBBPBX010038567.1:16968-30324 GCA_038048925.1 Garcialebias charrua
TATATATAGATATACACATATATATATATATATACACACACACTCTGGTATATACTGTATATACTGTACACACATTTTCAACCCTTCCCACACTCTTGCAATATTCTAAACAACGTTTCTAAACTAAACGCTCTAAAAGAGCACAGGATGTCATGATTTCAGTTCCCTGCCTTCTCTGCTCTTTGCCACATGCGAGCGCTCTTGGTCACGCCCACTTATCCGCTCTGCACACTGAACAGCTAATCAGCTGTTCAGCTGCAGCAGGAAGTTTATCTTGCAGCAGTATGGGCTGCACAAAGCTGCAGAAGGAAACTTTTTCTGCAGCTCTGGGCTACGCAAATGTGCAGCAGGTGCTAAATAATTTAAAACGATTTATTTTAAATAAAAATTCCATGCCAATCGCGTGGCTCATCCATCAAGCAGCCAATTGTGTGTCATGTCTAATCTTATTTTGAAAAACTGTGATAGAGCGAGTCGGCGATAAACGAACCGCGAAGTAGCGAGGGACTACTGTACTTAATACAGGTATTGCTAATTTTGAGAAGATTTTTTTTTCATCTGGTTTACTGTTAAACCTAAAACTTATATAAAAAAATAAGTACCATCATAAAATTATGTCTAGATCTGCATCAGCCTGCGGGACAAAATTATACTATTCTTAAATCGCAATTGTGGATTCTTAAATCTCAAGCATGGGCCACACAAAATCACTCCAAGGGCCACATATGGCCCTCGGGCCGCACTTTAGACAGCCCTGCTCTAAGTCATGTGAAGTGACCTCACTGTGGCCATTAGGAGCAGTTGAGTGTTATGCTCTGTGTTTTCCTATGAGGATTTTGATGTTGTCGTCTCATCTGATCTGCGGCCGCATGTCTTCGACACTCGGGTGAAGAGAGGGGCAGAGCTGTCAACTGACCACTACCTGGTGGTGAGTTGGCTCCGATGGTGGGGGAGGATGCCGGTCAGACCTGGCAGACCCAAACGTATCGTGAGGGTCTGCTGGGAACGTCTGGCAGAGTCTCCCGTAAGACGGAGCTTTAACTCCCACCTCCGGGAGAGCTTTGAACACGTTCCGAGGGAGGCGGGGGACATGGAGTCCGAGTGGGCCGTGTTCCGCGCCTCTATTGTCGAGGCAGCTTATCGGAGCTGTGGCCGCAAGGTTGTTGGTGCCTGTCGTGGTGGCAACCCTCGAACCCGGTGGTGGACACCGGCAGTGAGGGATGCTGTCAGGCTGAAGAAGGAGTCCTATTGGGCCTTTTTGGCTTGTGGGACCCCGGAAGCAGCTGATAGGTACCGGCAGTCCAAGCGGCATGCGGCTCGGGTGGTTGCTGAGGCAAAAACTCGGGCGTGGGAGGAGTTCGGAGAGGCCATGGAGAATGACTTCCGTACGGCTTCGAGGCGATTCTGGTCCACCATCCGGCGTCTCAGGGGGGGAAAGAGGTACGCGACCAACACCATTTATGGTGGGGGTGGCGTGCTGCTGACCTCAACTCGGGATGTTGTGAGTCGGTGGGCGGAATACTTCGAAGACCTCCTCAATCCTACTGGCACGTCTTCCATGGAGGAAGCGGAGCCTGGGGACTTTGGGTCGGGTTCTCCGATCTCTGGTGCTGAGGTCGCCGAGGTGGTTAAAAAGCTCCGCGGTGGCAAGGCTCCGGGGGTGGATGAGATTCGCCCGGAGTTCCTTAGGGCTCTGGATGTTGTGGGGTTGTGTTGGCTTACGCGACTCTGCAATATCGCGTGGACATCGGGGGCAGTTCCCTTGGATTGGCAGACTGGGGTGGTGGTTCCCCTATTCAAAAAGGGGGACCGTAGGGTGTGTTCCAACTATAGGGGGATCACACTCTTAAGCCTCCCTGGTAAGGTCTATTCAGGGGTTCTGGAGAGGAGGGTCCGTCGGATAGTCGAACCTCGGATTCAGGAGGAGCAATGTGGTTTTCGTCCTGGTCGTGGAACACTGGACCAGCTCTACACCCTCAACAGGGTCCTGGAGGGTGCGTGGGAGTTTGCCCAACCAGTTTACATGTGCTTTGTGGACTTGGAGAAGGCATTCGACCGCGTCCCTCGGGGGGTTCTGTGGGGGTACTCCGGGAGTATGGGGTACCAGGCCCTTTGATAAGGGCTGTTAGGTCCCTGTACGACCGGTGTCAGAGCTTGGTCCGCATTGCCGGCAGTAAGTCAGGCTCGTTTCCGGTGAGAGTTGGACTCCGCCAAGGTTGCCCTTTGTCACCGATTCTGTTCATAACTTTTATGGACAGAATTTCTAGGCGCAGCCAAGGTGTTGAGAGGATCCGTTTTGGTGGCCTTAGAATCGCTTCTCTGTTTTTTGCAGATGATGTGGTCCTACTGGCTTCATCAGTTCGTGATTTACAACTTTCACTGGAGCGGTTTGCAGCCGAGTGTGATGCGGCCGGGATGAGGATCAGTTCCTCCAAATCCGAGGCCATGGTCTTGAGCCGGAAAAGGGTAGCATGCCCTCTCCGGGTCGGGGAGGAGGTCCTGCCCCAAGTGGAGGAGTTTAAGTATCTCGGGATCTTGTTCACGAATGAGGGAAAACTGGAGCGTGAGATCGATAGGCGGATAGGTGCAGCGTCCGCAGTGAAGCGGGCGCTGTACCGGTCTGTCGTGGTGAAGAGAGAGAAAGGCAAAGCTCTCAATTTACCGATCGATCTACGTTCCCACCCTCATCTATGGTCATGAGCTTTGGGTTATGACCGAAAGAACGAGATCTCGGATACAAGCGGCTGAAATGAGTTTTCTCCGCAGGGTGGCTGGACTCTCCCTTAGAGATAGGGTGAGAAGCTCAGTCATCCGGGAGGGACTCGGAGTAGAGCCGCTGCTTCTCCACATCGAGAGGAGCCAGTTGAGGTGGCTCGGGCATCTGGTTAGGATGCCTCCTGGACGCCTCCCTGGTGAGGTGTTCCGGGCATGTCCCACCGGGAGGAGACCCAGAGGAAGACCCAGGATACGCTGGAGGGACTATGTTTCTCGGCTGGCCTGGGAACGCCTTGGGATTCCCCCGGAGGAGCTGCTCCAAGTGGCTGGGGAGAGGGAAGTCTGGGCCTCCCTACTTAGGCTGCTACCCCCGCGACCCGACCCCGGATAAGCGGAAGAAGATGGATGGCTGGATGGATTTTGGCGTTGTTCTTTGCAAATTACGTCATCATGGTAATTTGAAACACCGCTAAAAGTAATAGAACAAGCTTGTCATTTTAATAAAAGTCTGTGGAGATGTACTTTACCATTCAGGCTGCATTAATGTTGCCGGAAGGATAAAAAGGTATAAAGTTTAAGAAACCTTAAGAGGTGTTCACCCCACTCACGCAGCACACACTATATCTATGCTGCTGATCTCATGCTGCTAATTATTTCATGCTGCTGTATTCATTCGTACTCATCTACACACACAGACCCGTTCGTGCTACTGTTGTTCGGTGTAATGTTTATTTTTATTGTATTCTAAGTTTTGCATATTTCTTAGTTTACATCTTTGATCCTTATTACTGTTTCTTTTCCAATTATATTCTTCCTGTTGTTGGATGTAACTGGGACCCTGTGTACAATTTCATTCCACCTCATGCACCACATTATATTATTCATTTGTTTTTCCATATCTGACATACTGTATAGAGGTATGGGGCAACACATATAAAACCAACACTAAACCGTTATCTGTCATACAAAAGAAAGTTAAGAGAATTATTTATAAAGTGGACACACATCAGAGAACACACAAATAAATTGTTTATTCAATCAAATATCTTGAAACTAAAGGATCTGGTTGATTTAAAAATGTTATTGATTATGTTTAAAGCTAGAAAGAGATTATTGCCATTTAATTTACAAAAGTTCTTTGTCTTAAGCTCTTGTGATAGAACTAACAGAAGGAAGTATGATTTCAAAAGTAAAACTGTGCGTACTACTTTAAAACAAATGTGCATTTCGGTGCATGGAGTAAAACTATGGAACAGTTTGGATGAGGAGTTTAAAAATTGCTCTACAATAAACCAATTCAAGAAACTTTATAAAAAAAGAATGATTAACTCTTATACACTTTTGAGTTGTTAATGGGAACAGTGGTATATTGTTATGTATGTTATTGTTTAGATATTGTTTGCAACTTGTTTTGTTAATTTAATGTTTACGGCCATGACATTTTTGTAATTATTGAGAAAGGGGGCAGGTCTATACAAGATTTTCTTCTTCCTGCTCCCTCTTCAGTCGTGTAAATATATGTTGTCAGAGAATGTGTTTGTAAACTGATGATTTTTTTTTAATCGAGTGAATAAATTGATTGATTGATTGACATGTGATGCAAATGACAAAGAACCTTGAATCTTTGAAGGTGGATCGTAATGCACTTCTCTGCTCCTATACAGTACAGTATACAGCATTTATTATGGCAGTCCCCAATAACTGAGAAGCTAATTACTGCATCAGTTAAGAGCCAAATGCAGTTTGTTGACAGCAGACACATAATAACTGGTGTATCTTTCCAAGTGAGAGATTCAGACCTACTGTTACAACAAGGCAGTGACTCTTTTAGGACTGGTAGAGTTTATTATTCCCAGGAAGAATAATTTACACTGACCTGTTTCGCTCGAGCTGCTCCTTGCCCCCGAGGAGGAGGGGGATTCCGACTGCGACTCATTGATTCTTTTAAATCTGGAAAAATAATTCAAATAAAAGTTACTAACTTAAATGAATCACAATTTGTCCAATAGTATCCGTTTATACTTTTATATAGGTAACTTGAGATATTCGAAATGAGTAAGCAAGTTTTTTTATTTTGTGCATTTGATGTAAAAAATAAACAAATACTGTAAAATGATTCTAAATGCCATAAATCAAGTTAGCGTCTCTGCTCCTGTTAGCTAACAGCTAATCTCAGAGGAAGTGGATTTTCCTGAAAGTTATTTTTGTTTGTTTACCTTCACGGATTGTTTTGTTCGTCGACTCGGTAAATCTGATCAAAATCCACTCCGACCACAAAAATAAAAAAGCAAAAAGTCTCAACAGGAACTGAGGTTGTTAACCGTTTAGTTTAAGATGTCAAAACAAAAACAGGTAATTACTTCCTGCATTTCGCTTTACGGCGCTGGACGGAACACGCCCACTGCTGACGTAAAACGTCGGAAAATCTTGCGGACAGGTACCTTGAGAATTAATAATTTTGTGGAAAAATATTTATCATAAAATGAGGCTGATTGTCTGTAAACTATTAGTATAACATTAACAAGCAAAAATTTATTTTTCAATCTCAACTGATAACTTTATTTGACACACCAGTTATATTTACATTTTTACACAGTGAGTTAGCTAAGTTGAATTTTTAAGCTAGCTCCTCATTTACAAACTTTGCTAAACAATAAACTGACGACCAAAAACGTATATTTTACGTATATCTTGTGTATTTACTTATTTTTTAAATTTTTTATTATTTAATTTTTTTTAGCTAAAGAAGATGCCTAAAGGAAATGCAAAAATCAACATCACTGGTAAGTTTTAATTATTTAACGTGAGTTTATTAATTGCTATTGTTATGATTATTTGATTATTTATGCTAGACTTTCATGGTAAACCATTTCATCAGCTAATTGATAATTATCTGTGTGGTTAAACACACCAAATATGTACAGTATATGTAATATATTGATGTCCTTACTTTTTACATGTCCTCTTTGTCAAAACATTCAAGTGAATCGATTTTTTTAAATTAAAAGCAAACTTTTCCTATTAAATCATGTGAGGTTCTTAAACACCATTTTTAGTTAGAATGACAGATGATTTTAGTTGTGAATATATAAATTGACTTATCTTATTTATTCATGTTTTGAGACAACGTACCTCCACCCCAGACTCGGTCACGCAGGTCAAGAAAAAAGGAGATGCTGAGTGGTGTCTCTGGGCTGACTGCTGATGTCCAAACTGCCCTCTGTCTAAAGGTAATTCAACTAATCAACATAAAGCTTATGTTTGTATCCTATCTTGACAAAACTGACAATGTGAGCTTTTCTTTTAAACATTAGGACACAGAACATGACACAGGATCAGTTGCCGTGCAGATACAAAACCCTCTGAAGGAATGTGCTGTCATCGTAGAGCAACATCACCAAACTGCAGAACCCTTCCTCCCAGAACAGGATGGTCTCACCAAAGAAAAAGACACAGGAAAGAGAAATGTTAACATTACTACCAGTAATGTAGCAGTTACAGGACAAGAAGAGATGGATGCCAGCAGTAATTCACAGCTGGACACACGTAGATTAAATACTGATACAGTTACCAAGAAGAATGGAGAGAACAGGGAAACCACTTCAGAGCAATATAACACATCACCAAATCAAAACGGCACTGCTCATCTTCAGGTCTCCAAAGATCACGATGAACCCACTGCTTTGGAGAAGCAGATATACGCAAAGGGAAACTCAAATTTGCAGAAAAATCAAGACACCATCCAAGGCAATCCTAGCACAAGTGATGCCAAAGAGTCAACAGCTGGCTCACCGGCCAAGAAGAAACCGAGAATGAGTACGCTTGGTCTGACAGAGAAGGATCAAAGTGACTTTTTGCAGACTCGAATGTGTGAAAAGTGTCAGGATGAAATAGACAGTGCTGGGAAACACATCTGTGATAAAACAGCCAAATCTGTGGCTTTGGAGGAGAAACTCCCTTCAGCCTCCTCTTCACCTCAACACGTCTTAGCAGACTTTGTCACAGAACGACGTGAGACCGAGCCAACGAGCAGTAATCACCAGTCAGTATTATAAAAATCAGATTATCTACTGTAAAATGAGTAAATGTGATTTTTCTCTTCCTATAATAATGGTATTTCTTGTAAACAGAGATGGAACTGACGTCCAGATTGCTGCTGCTACCTCAAATGGGACCAGTATTTTGTCTGAGCCCGGGTTTGCTGAGAGGAAAACTTGTGAGGCTCAAAGTGTTTCACCGCCTGGTCCAGAACTGCCAGACAACCCCGAGTCACATCAGTATGCTGCGGAAGACGAGGCACATTTGGAGGATCAGCAGCTGCAGGAAAACAAAGAAACCCCTGCTGAAGAAAAAGCACAAAAGTCTGAAGAACAGCCAAAGACCAGTGATGGAAAATCAGCCGAAGTTAATGTAAGTTCTGCTGGAACAAGTCCTTTGGAGGAGAGTAACAACAAAGATGCAACTGAAGCGGATGAGAACAGGACAGAAGACGAGAAGAAGAGATGTATGACAGATGATGGTGCAGAAAAAGCTGTTTCCTCTGAAAGAGTCAGCTGTGGTGTTACAACTCTCTGTCAGACTTCACTGACACCTACCGGTACTGTCCAAGAGGTGAAATACAAAGTGAGTGGAAAAACTACAACCTGATCGTGGCAAAATATTTTTTTTGTTTGTTTTATTTGCTAGTTTTGTATGTTGTTTGCATTATATGAACGCAGTGTTTAAAAACAGTGCACTAAAATAGTCCAGTAAGGACTTTTTACATGTGGCCCCGTCAGGCTCAGCCTGAAGGAGTTACAACTGTAGTTACATACCTTCCTTCCTGTGGACTCGCCGTCTGCAGGAGGGGCTCAAGAATTTGGTTTGCATTTCCCGTCAGATCCCTTCTGGGTGAGATTATTTATGCTCTGCCAGGGCTGCTTGTTGATTCTGGTTCATTGAAATCGCAGGTTAAAGGCGGTTAAAATAAGTTGCTGGACTCTCCCTTAGAGATGTGGTGAGACGTTCATTTATCCAGGAGAAGCTCTTTGGAGCCATTTGAGTTGTTTCGGGCATCTGATAAGGATGCCCCCCTGGATGCCTCCCTCGAGAGGTTTTCCAGGCATGTCCAAATGCAGTGGTGGAGAAAGTACTCAAACACTGTACTAAGTAAAAGTACAAATAAACAGACAAAAATGTACTAGTAAAAGTAGAAGTACCATATTAATGTTTTTACTTAAGTAAAAGTAAGTACTTGCTTTGAAAAATACTTAAAGTATTAAAGTAAAAGTACTTGCTGAATGTATTACCTAATGTATATTTGCTGTAATACATTAATAGCGTTGAGCCATTTTAAAGAACAATGCTGCAGATAATAATACATGTTTTTATTGTGTTTACTCTGTGACACCGTGCACACTTGGACTTGTGATTCTGTGCATCAGAATTTCAGGGGTGACAGAGTTAAATGTCAGTAAGCAAAATACGAAAGAAGAATGAGTTTACCTTTGAAAGTTTTTATTTAACACAAAGAAAAACCAATGTGTCATTGTAACTGCAGTAAACACATTTAAGTAAAAGTTGTCTTCCTGAAAAAAGGAGCATTAGACCTGACAAAGGAACAGGCTCTGATCATTTCAACTCTAGTTTGTCATCAACTCTAGTTAAAAAATACTGTCTAGTCAACCTTGGAATGGGTCAATAGTGAACAATATTTTAACTTCCTGACACCATTTTCAAAACTTGCACCTGAGTGTCAAGACATTTGGAGACATCTCTTGTCTGCTAACATCATGAACTGACGCATTTTAATATTGCAGCAAGAGTTTATTGTTCAAGTTCAGAAGAAGTTGGTTTTCAACGTTTTTTTTAGTCCAGTCTGGCTCTTTAGGGAGAGAGAATCTGTCCTGCTGTACTGAACAGTCTTTCACTAATATTTCAATAGTCTTTAAGTTTCAATAAGGTCATGGGTGTTTTGTATCTTCTGGCTGAATCTCTGTGGTGGAATCCAGTTTGTGTGTTAGTGGTGCTGTGGGTGCTCCCAGCTCACTGACGTTTACACTAGAATATACGTCACCAGCTCTTCTTGAAGGCGGTTCTAATGTTACCTGTCCACTTTGCAGTGATTCAATGGACCAACTCTCTCGACATCAGTTCTTTCAAACTAATGACAAATCAAAAAACTGCAACATGAATGTAACTTGTAACTCAACACATTATAGAAATGTTGTGTAATAGAAAGTACAGATACTTCATGTGAAATGTAGTGGAGTAAAAGTAAAAGTACCCACATTTAATTATACTTAAGTAAAGTACAGATACATGAAAAATGTACTTAAGTACAGTAACAAAGTACTTGTACTTAGTTACATCCCACCACTGTCTAAATGGGAGAAGACCCTGGGAAAGACCCTGGATGTGCTAGAGAGACTATTTCTCTTGGTTGGTCAGAAAATGCTGGGTGGATGGATGGATGGATGGATGGATGGATGTTTTATCAGGTAGTTCAACACCAGACAGTTTTAAAAAGTGTTGATCACCAAATATTTTGTGATAGTAAAAATGTTGATAAATGCATCCTAGATCTAAATTAAATATTTGATACAGGATTTATATATTTATACTCAGTAAACTGTCTGAAATGGAGTTTATATTTTTGTTGTGCACAGTGTGACCCTGAAGACAACCCTGCTCCAGGTTCTTCTGCTGAACACATTCAGACCAGGGGCCCTGATGACACATCTGGATTTAGATGCTTGGATTATGTGTCGGATTCGCAGCTCAACACCATCGTTCTCACGTAAGAAAGAAGTCACTGAATTCTGCCCAACAAAAAAATACACTGCTCACAAAATTAAAGGGAACACTAACACATCCTAGACCTCAATTAATTAAAGGAGACCAAATATTGGTCCTATAAATTTTTATGGTATGTCTGTGGGCTATCCAGACCATGTTCATTCAATTTAATGCACAAAATAATTCTTAGATATAAAATATCCCCTTTCTAGTTGTGCCTTTTCTGACTTCCGTTCTGAACGACCGGTTTATGATAAGGCCACGCCCTTCAAAAATCTGTTTACATTAACTCCGCCCTCCAAAGGGGACCCTGAGTCAGACCCAGAGGCAGACGCCATTTTGGGCAGGGCAAATGAGGCGCTGACGCGTCGCGTAGGCCGCTGAGAAACATCCATAAGTTCACCCTCCATGTTAAAAACTCTTCGTCTGACTCTTTGAAAACAAGCAATAAGGCTGCAGAGTAACACACTGGCTGCTAACTGCTTAGTGCGAGCACCGCTTTTTTTTGACGGACCACATCCGGCGCGGACCGGATATGGTCCGTGAGCAGTCGTCCGGTTGATTTAAGAGCCCGTAAATAAGTTTTTTCGTTGATAATTAGTTATTAGCGGTACTGCATTTTAACAACAACGAAACATCGAACTCTAGGAGCCATTGTGCTGAGATGAACTCAGGAAAAACAACCGTGACGTCTTTTATACTGAAGTGGGTGGAGCATCACCAGGGGTTGCTAGGTGAGGGGCTGGACTCAGGTTGGGGTGGGTTGTCCTGGCGCTTGTGACATCACAAGCGCCAGGATTTGAAAACGAGACATTTATATCACTGAAAAATAAATATACTTAGAGTAAATATACCACTGGGTGCATTTTTTTGGCCCTAGGACTGTTTTTTTAAGAAGTACATAACCAAAGTTGAGTAAAAAAAAAACATTAAAAAGTTAATTTTGAATATGTGGTCCCCTTTAAATATTCTCATTGATAAACTTTTTTTATTAGCACAGTGGTGTTGATTGAGAAGAAAATAACATGAAAAATTATCAATGCAAATCAAAATTATTACACCATGGAGATCTGGATTTGGATTCATGCTCAAAATGAAAGTGGAAAATAACATGACAGGCTGATTCAATGTCGATGAACATTCCTCAAGACAAGTCTAAATGAGGCTCAGTAGTGTGTGTGGCCTCCATAATAATAATAATAATAATAATAATGAATTCAATTTATAACGCACTTTTCATTAATGAAAATCTCAAAGTTGCTACAAGGTGCAACAGAATTAAATGTCAATAAAACAAATAATAAAACAAGTAAAATCAATAACAGTATCAACAAAGATCAAAAGTAGAATCATGAGGAGGTAGAGTATGCTCGGTTGAAAAGAAAGGTCTTCAAGCTGCTCATAAAGTCAACCACAGACTGTGGGGCTCTCAGACAGTCAGGACTCCATGTGTCTGTATAACCTCCCAACAACACCTGGGCATGCTCCTGGTGAGACGGCAGATGTTCTCCTGAGGGGTCTCTTCCCAGATCTGGATTAGAGCATCAGTTGGCTCCTGAACAGTCTGTGGTGCGATGTGGCCTTGGTGGATTGACTGAAACATGATGTCCCAGATGTGCTCGGTTGGATTCAGGTCTGGGGAACGGGCAGGCCAGTCCATAACATCAGTGACCTCATCATGCAGGAACTGCTGACACACTTCAGCTTAGCATTGTCATGCATGAGAAGAAACCCAGGGCCCACTGCACCAGCATATGGTCTCACAATGGGTCTGAGGATCTCATCCCGGTACCTTATGGCTGTCAGGGCACCTCTGGCTAGCACAGGGAGGGCTGTGCGGCCATCCAAACAAATGCCTCCCCACACCATGATGACTGACCCAAACTGGTCATGCTGGAGGATGTTGCAGGCAGCAGAACGTTCTCCATGGTTTCTCCAGACTCTGTCACGTCTGTCACATGTGCTCAGTGTGAACCTGCTTTCATCTGTGAAGAGCACAGGGCGCCAATGGCAAATCTGCCAATTTTAGCAAATTAGCAAATGCCAATCGTCCTGCACGGTGTTGGGCTGTAAGCACAGGCCCTATATGTGGATGCTGGGCCCTCATACCACCCTCATGGAGTCTGTTTCTGACAGTTTGAGTGGAAACATGCACATTAGTGGCCTGCTGGAGGTCATTTTGTAGGGCCCTGGCAGTGGACCTCCTGCTCCTCCTTGCACAAAGAATGAGGTAGTGGTCCTACTGCTGGGTTGTTGCCCTCCGACAGCCCCCTCCATGTCTCCTGGTGTACTGGCCTTTTCTCCAGGTACATATTCCATGCTCTGGACACTGTGCTGAGAGACACAGAAAATCTTCTTGCCATCGCTCACATTGATGTTCCATCTTGGATTAGCTGCACTACTTGATCAACTTCAGTGGGCTGTAAAAAAAAAAACACCTCATGATGCCTCTAGAGCGGCTTCGGATGTTAGTCCATATGGGCGTTATCAACTGTTATCATCCCCATAAATAGCGGAGAAACTGTCCAATCTACCTCCTAGCATGTTGAAAATAATGTTATCAGCGTTATTATCGCTGTGAGTAGGCAGCGTGTTTCCGTAAACCTGGAAGTGTTGTTTTTTTGTTTTTTTTCAGCTTATGTAGTTTTCCTAAACCTAACCTTACACCTGACCCAGAAGACCAATTATTTTTTCTTTCTGCATATATAGAGAATGATTTACATGATCTCTCACACACACACACACACACACACACACACATATATATATATATAAATATTTTTCATTCATTCATTCAACCTTTATTTAGTCAGGTAAATCTTTTGAACCTCATGGGCTCATTTACGAAAGCGACCTGCTAAAACTAAAGAACAATGAACAGCAGTGATAGAATTTCATTAAACAATAAACAAACAAACAATAAACAATAGAAAACAAAAGAGAGAAAAAAACAAAAGATTTTTTTTTTTAACAAAGTATCAAAAAACTAGCAAAACATTATAAGGTAGACGTATAAAATCAAAGACAGGAACAAATCTGCATTGGTTTTTGCCAGGATTCCAACAGATTCTGAAAACCATTTAGAGAAGTCAAGGTCGAGAGCTTCAGATCTTTTTGTAAGATATTCCATGAAGCAGGAGCGGAGTAGGAGAAGGCCCTTTTTCCAAGTTCAGTCCTCACTGACGGAACACTGCAGGTAATCATGTCCTGAGAGCGCACACTGTAGCTGCACTCACGCAAAGACATGTAGGAGGAGATGTATGAGGGCAGCAGACCAAGAAGTGATTTAAAGATGAAAATGTACCAGTGGAAGAGTCTGCGTGAGGTTAATGATGTCCAGTTAACCAGTGAATACAGGGTGCAGTGGTGGGTACGATAATCACCAGTGCCAGAATACAGGGTGCAGTGGTGGGTACGATAATCACAACCAGTTATGAATCTTAGTGCACCATGATAGACAACATCCAACATCTGCAGGGTGCTTGTAGGAGCATTCATGTAGAGAATGTCACCGTAATCAATGGAGGGAAGGAAAGTCACAGATACAAGGCGTTTCCTAACATTCAGTGTTAGACATGATCTGTTTCTGAAAAAGAAACCCAGTTTAACTTTCAGTTTCTTCACTAGGTTTTCCACGTGGAGTTTAAAAGAGAGATGTGAATCGATCAGGATACCCAGATATTTATAGGAATCAACAAACTCAATAGGGACACCATTTGAAGATAAAATCAGAGGAGGATCTGCTGGAACCGCCTTCCTATTTGAAAAAAATATATATAATAATATATATATATATATATATATATAAATATGTAGTATAAATATAAACATCTATATATACATCTATATTACATACATCATGTA
>JBBPBX010038569.1:0-30323 GCA_038048925.1 Garcialebias charrua
GTTAAGGTGTGATCTGTCAATTTACATGTATGTTACCTCAGCTTGCAATTTACATATGATGGTGCGTGACTCCTGTTATAAATCCACACGCACACACAGTCTGGTTCATTGAATTGATAAAGCTTCTCGGATGAGAAGCGAAACGTCTTCTGTTACAAATAAAGTCCAGTTGATCTTGAATTGAACGCCTTTTTGATTCAGACACTGAGAGATTCGCACCCCTATAGCGAGATGCAAGAAATAGGAAATGTGGAAAACAGGAGAGTCAAAGCTGATCAACCTCAGACATCAACAAATAAACAAAAACAAAGCAGCATTTTCCTCCAGGGGCCTCCTCCTCCATCTTTCTTCAAACTGTAAACATTGTTCCAGTCTCA
Organism: Garcialebias charrua; assembly: GCA_038048925.1. Classification (NCBI taxonomy): domain Eukaryota; kingdom Metazoa; phylum Chordata; class Actinopteri; order Cyprinodontiformes; family Rivulidae; genus Garcialebias; species Garcialebias charrua. The sequence goes on from JBBPBX010038569.1 coordinate 378, forward strand.
GCATGCTCCCAGGACCAGCAGGACCAGCAGCTTACCTTGCATCCGAACATGAGGGACAGGGTCCGGTTGCTGCAGACGAGCTTACACTGACACATGACCGGAGAGAGGCACTTGAAGCTCCTGACGGGCAGAGACATCAGACCGGAGCCACCGCAGCTCGTCCGCTGCTGGAGAACCGAGCAGTGCGCGTGCCAGAGACCGGGGGGTGAGTTGGGGGAGGGGGGAGGAGGGGATGGGGAGACGTGCGACCGTAACCGCGGCGCCTCACAGGTCCAAAGTGATTTCAGAGGCTCCAGTTTGAAAGGCAGCGTGTGCACGTGCTGCTTCCTAGTCTCTCTCTCCGCGCGCTTTACCGTAATGCTCGTACTTAACGCGCACCTTGAACCACACACCGAGACAATACTGAATACCAATAAAATATGTCTTAATTTCATTAATAAAAACAAATAAACGTTTTAGGAAAAGAGGCAGACGCGGAAATTACTGGCTGCATCAAGCTTGGTATTTCCTGTTTTGCACCGCGTCAAACAGGCGGTGTGATTTCTGCGCCCCCTGTTGGATTATCGGAGAACTACAACACTGCTGGAGCTGTCTATGGTGCTGAAGGAGGAGACTGCAAGAACTCCATGACTGTGTTTCTGTCAACTTTTGCACATGACATCAGTTTATAAATACATCCGCAGGCAAACCAGACACGTTTTTGTACATGATGATCATTATTTTTGAGCGTTTATTGGTGCGTTGCAGTAATAAATCTAACAGAGATATCCTGATGCATGCTCAATAATCCAGGAAGAAAAAATAAGTAGATTAACAGTTAAGTCAGGTCCTCTGGTCCTCAGAAGAATCTATCCAGAGGACCTGACTTAACTTTTTTTTTGTTCTAACAGAGATGTATGAAATGCATGTTTTTAAAGTCAACTCATTTACTGTAGTGACAACAGTTATGTTAAACAGACAGGTGTTCAGTAAACTACAACATCTCTCCTTGAAGGAATGCATGTCGCCCGCCCCCTTACAAGCCAGAGTTTTAAAGTCTCATGGTGATAAATAATGGAGTTATAGACATTTGGTCAAACCTTTAACATAGCATTATGCATAATCTCAAGCAGTATCTTGAGTGTGTGTTGTGAATTACTATCTGCTACTACCACACCAAATTTTAGCTCAGTATCTATAGAAGTTACTGGGGTGTATCCATTGTTGTGTAGGCTAAGGTTGATGAGCTGTGGTGGCCATCTTGGATGAGTCCAAGTGTTAATCAGTTGTGAATCTTACAACTAGTATTTGGAGCTTTATTGAGATGTGTGCATTGGTTCAAGAGATATTTTGCTAACAGTACAGACAAAAACACAGACATATGCAACATCATTAACACCCGTCCTGCCTCTGGCAGAATGTGACACTAAAGATGTAGTTTCAGTATAATACACACAGTAGTGTTTTTTTTTTCTCCCTCAGATGATTAAAGGGTTGAGAAATGCTTGTAAAAAAAAGAATTATTTGTATTCATGTTTCTTGAAATTGCGAAATCAGAACGCTGAAGAAAAATATAAAAAGTATAAAAATAAATTAGTAGGGATTATAAGGAAACATAAGAAAGAATATTATAGTAAATTATTAGATAAAAGTAATGGTGATATGAAAGCAACATGGCGAGTAATGAATAGTGTTATGAAGTGTGTTATGAAACACATGTGTTATGTGTTATAGTGTTATGAAGAATCATAAAGCAAAAACTAGTATTTCAAAATATTTTGTAAAAGAAAAAGATGAAGTTTATGATGAAAATGAAATTGTCAATGGATTTAATCAATATTTTGTGAATGTTGGATCAAGCCTTGCAGCTAAAATACCAAAAGTAGATAATAATGTGAGCCATTCAATTACAGGCTGTGCAAACAGTATTTTTCTAAATGGAACTAACAAAGAGGAAATAATGAAGGTAGTAAAAAATCTTACAGACAAGAGATCAAAGGACTGGGTGGACATGGATATGATGTTTGTAAAGGATATAATGAACCATGTTATTGAGCCGTTTACATATATATGTAACTTATCATTTTCAACAGGAATATTTCCAGATAATATGAAAGTAGCTAAGGTAGTTCCTCTTTTTAAAAATGGTGATAAATGTGTGTTCAACAATTATAGACCTATATCCTTGTTACCACAGTTTTCTAAAATTCTTGAAAAACTATTTGTGAACAGACTAGATCAATTTATAGACAAACAAAATATTCTAAGCAACAGTCAATATGGGTTCAGAGCTAAAAACTCTACATCAATGGCTCTCATGGAATTAATGGAACAAATAACTACTGCTGTCGATCAAAAACAATATTGTGTCAGTATTTTTGTTGATTTAAAAAAAGCATTCGATACTATTGATCACACCATTCTCCTTGAAAAACTGAACAAATATGGTATTAGAGGACCAGCATTACAGTGGGTATCTAGCTACTTAAAAGATAGGAAACAATTTGTACAAATAAATGATGTAAGATCTGACCTCTGTAATATCACATGTGGAGTTCCCCAGGGCTCTGTACTTGGACCAAAGCTATTTATTTTATATGTGAATGACTTGGTAAATGTGTCAGGACTCCTTAAATGTATACTTTTTGCTGATGATACCACATTTTTCTGTTTAGGTGAAGATATAGAACAAATGTTGGAATTGATAAAGACAGAATTTACCAAAATACAAACTTGGTTTAAAATCAATAAATTATCATTAAATCTAGAAAAAACTAATTACATGATATTCAGTAATAAAAAGAAAACTGTTGATGTTCCACTCAAAATTGAGGGTGTTGAGATTTGTAGAGTGAGTGAGGTGAAGTTTTTGGGTGTTATCATTGATGACAAACTGACATGGAAACAACACATAAATTCTGTAAGAATAAAAATAGCTAAATCGATTGCAGTACTATACAAGGTCAGAGACCTATTGAATGATAAAGCTCTGTATTTGTTGTATAACACAATCATTGTTCCACACTTAATCTATTGTATTGATGTTTGGGGGAAAGCGTGTAAAACAATCACAAAGCCTATTTTTGTATTACAGAAAAGAGCTGTAAGAATTATCACTAGAAAACATTACCGTCATCCATCAAGTACATTATTTTATCAACTGAAATTATTGAAGTTCCATGATTTGGTTGATTATAATATTTTATCAATTATGTATAGGGCTCAGAATAACGAATTACCTTTAAATATCCAAATGCATTTTGTTAAAAGACAAAGTTGTTATAATCTTAAAGCTGGGGTATGTAAGATTGTAATGTAGTCTGTAACTTTTCAAACAATATATTTTTAACATATTTCTTCACTCTGTCACTATCTACTGACAAACTGATGTTAGACAAAGTAATCTCTGAAAAAAACTATAGTCCCCTTGCTTCTCTATCAGCATTTATAAAAACACTAAAAACACAGAGTGACCAGGACAATGACAGCCAATAAAAAAGATTTGAACAGCCAATAAAAACAGAGTTTGTAACCAGCCAATTAAAAACAGAGCTTGAATTTGAATCAGCCAATAAAAACAGAGTTTGTAACCAGCCAATTAAAAACAGAGCTTGAATTTGAATCAGCCAATAAAAACGGAGCTTGAATTTGAATCTCAGCAGAGGGAGGGATCAGAATGCTTTGCCTGTTGAAAATTTTTCTAAGTTCTGCACTCTACAGAAAGTTACACATAGCACCTTTAAGGGGACAGAGATGTTTGTAAAACCACAATTCAGAACCAGTTTGAAGGGACGTTCTACCTCAATCCAGGGAATTAGATTATGGAATGGCTTGGAGAATGTAGTTAAAAATGCCAAGTCAATGTTTACATTTAAGAAAATGATCAAAAGGAATTTGTTGAAAAAATATATATGAATTAGCATAATGTGTATTGTATCAATTATTAGTTATGTATTAGTATTAGAAAATTAGAAAGAGTTAGTCATTTTGTACTGCTGGTGAAAGATTATTATTGTTTAATCTGATTGTTTGAAAAAAGGGGCAGATATAATAAGATTTATTCTTCTTTCTGCTACCTTTCATTTTTTTACATTATGTACGTATCATTAATGGGATTGTCTTGTATTGTGTTTCTTTTGTAAAAAAAAATGAACAAATTTAATAAACATCTAAACATCTAAACATCAAAATACAGAATTTAGTCTAAATGAGCTTAAAGGAAAACACTTCCCTAACTGCTCTTATTTTAATGCACTTTTCATTTTTCGGTGTCACCAAAATCAGCAATGAGCTTTTAGTTATTCAGATTTACTGATAATGTTTTCTGCTTTTAGCCAAATTATTATGCTGCACCAAAGAAAAAAGGAAAAACATTAAACGGTTTCTTTATTTTGCGCTTTAAAAGCTTGAAGTAAAAAGTGATTCCATCTATCAAAAGATTTATTAAAATATCCCCCAAAGCTGTTCTCTTTGGTGTTGAACTTGAGCCTTTCAGTGTTTCTAGTTGCTATATCAGCCCTGCTGCTAAAACGACAGTATTGTAAATACATTTAGTTTGACAGATTGTGGAGGTGTTGAGTTTAGGATTCTAAAAGCTGTTGTGTGCACCAGACAATGATTTCTTGCAGACAGAAAAACATGCATTCTGTACAAGTCTTATTGTGACATCACAGTCTCTCCATCATCTTGTGGAGGACTAACTGATCTGGTCAGGTGTGATGAAGAACTGACTGATCTTTTTGGGGTAATCCACTGTTTGGTCTCTGATGGGCCTCTTGAGCTGCTCTCTGTGCTGCCACAGTGAGTCCACAGGGTGGAGTGAGAGAACCAGGTAGGCTGGATTTAAATATTGTGCATTCATCTCAGCACCAACTGCGTCGCAGAACTCAGAGCACCCCCCAACCCCCACCCCAAGGTGATGTCAGTGGTTAAATCGAACACACACACCAATCCTAATCCATTTTTTTTCTTTTAAACATGTCCCTCTCTCAGAGTTTCAGGGATATCCTGTAAAATCTGCTTGAAAATCAGTTAGTAGCATATTTTTTACACCATGTAAAGACGACTGATGCTCAGAAAAACTCACAATATGATCAATGCAAAGCCTATTTGCCAGATTTTTAAGTTGCATTACATGCAACATTGTGTTTTTAACAATAAAATGTATTTATTTATTTATTTGATTTGTTCATTTCAAATTTAAAACAAAAAGACAAAACCACATGGAGAAAGAAAAAACAAAACAAAAACAAATTTAACATGAAAGGAAGCAGAAGAAGAAAAAATAATCTTATAATAGCTGCCCTCTCTTAAAACAAAATCAATTCAAACAATAATTATCCATGAACCAAATTTATAACTCATAACAATTTACCGATTTATAGTACTTATAGTATTCACCATTTATATATATTTTTTCAAAAGTTTACTCTTAATCATTTTCTTAAATATAAACATGGACTTAGCTTTTTTAACATAATTATCCAAACCATTCAAACCATTCAAAATAAACACATTTGTAAAGAACTAAGTGGATTTATTTCATTTAAAGCAACGAGCAGCAGGTAAATGTTTCTGAGTAACCTTGGATTCAGTCAAACTGCTGCTGCAATTTACTGTAAAAGGCTTCCCCCTCCAGTCGGGCGTTATGTAAGCGTGAGAGTCACATGGAAACCTGAACTGTGCTGAGCCGAGCAGTACCATCCCAGCACTGCATGGTGTGAGAGGAAAGACAGAGTCAACCCCAAAAAGAGTGTTTCCATGGCAACATCTGCAGGAGGTGGCCAACAACGCTCACCAGCAGATGTTTGGTCACTGTGTGCTCAGCAGCACGGCCTCGATAGTTATTTAAAGACACGGATCTGGTGCCTCGTGTCAAAACAACATGCGATGGACGTGACATCAGGGAAAATGATGGACTTTAAAAAAGACAGGGTGGCCGGGTCTGTGACAGCTGGCCAAAAACTGTCAGTCACACTCTGCAGGTGTCTCTGTTTACACCAGGGGTGTTTTTCTAAACTTTGACCCTCACGGGTGAGAGGTGAAGGTGGAGTCATCAAGTTCTGGCACTTGACAATGCGCATGTTTGTTTGTCTGAACGGTTGGCCAAACATCTGATGAACAACTGAGCCAATTTTCAGAAACAGGGTTGACATCTACCGTACTTTTCGGCCTATAAGTCGCAGTTTTTTGCCTAATTTGCATGTCTTGCAACTTATGCGGCGAAGCGACATATTTATGAATTTTTCTCCATATTTTTAGACCAATTTTTGGCTGAGATATGACCGTTTCCATTCATTCTGACGAAAAAAATGGAGCAGTACCACTTTCGGCCGCTAGGGTCCACCGAGCGTTCCCAGCTCATGTGTCCGACCGCAGCCTCCTCTGCTCGGACTCACTCTGTCGCAGCACGGCCTCCTGCTCTCTGGAGGTCTGAACTACTGTTACCTCAGGATTTGGCAGAACTCTTCACCAGCGACACAGAGGATGAAGAATTCAACGGGTTTGAATAAAAATAAATAAATAAATAGGTGTTTCTGTCATCATTATGGGCGGGTGAGCGTGTAGTAATTTTAAAGCCGCTTTATTTCATCTGCTTCATTTTGCCATGCTTTAACCGTCAAAGTGCATTTGTTAAGAAAAGTTCAGCTGAGAAACACTTTTACAATAATGTCAGCAAACAAATGTATTTTTACGGTGTTTATCTTGTTAAATTTTAAAGAGATGAATGTTTTCGCAGCGTGCACACGTTTGGAAGAGCCGTCAAAGCGTAACTATTTAAATCCAGCTGATTTGAACATTACGTTAATTTTTAAAGGAAAAGTTCAGCTCAGAAACACTTTTGCTATAATGTCAGCAAACAAATATATATTTTTAAGGTGTTTATCTTGTTAAATTTTAAAGAAATGCAGCGTTTCCGCTAGATGCGGGTACAGTATACGCTTGACACAGCGAAACTCTTTTTTAAATCCAGCTGGTTTGATCATTACGTGCATTTGTTAAAGCTGCACTCTGCAGTTTTTGTAGAATGCAGGACTTAGGAAAATTTTCAACAGGGAAAGCATTCTGGTCCCTCCCCACTCAGAGCCATATATGGCTCTGCTCCCCCTTGCTCTCGCTGCAGCTTCTGAATGCTCCGCCTCCACTACATGTCCTGTGGCAGACGCTGCGAAGTTCTGTGATTATATGTTAATAAAACATTCTAAAAAATAAAATAAAAACATGGAGCGCTGGTCCAGCACACCAGAACACCAGGAAATCTGCTGAGCCTCACGCAGCCACGTTGAACCCGAGTTTAATTCGCTCGTGACAATTTCATCCATTTCCTCATTTCAGTCAGTGGAGGAGGAAGCGATCACTTGACTTTTGGCATAAAAACAAAAGAAAAGTCCAGATCAGGGATGAAGAAGGGGAATTTAATACATTTGTGTCACATACAAAACAAATAAAACACACTTTAACTATAAATTTCAGCAATCAAATAATTGTTTTTAAGTGTTAATCTTGTTAAAGTCCTTCCGTGCACGCTCCTGTGGCCATTTGGCAGCCAATCCATTTTTGGCAAAACACCGGCCCACATTTCCGGGTTGTCAGCGGTAACATACGCGACGCATCAGCGGTGACACATAATAGATGCAACGTATACGGAGGTGCGACATGTTTATGGATTTCTCCACTTTATTGGACATAATTGGACTGATGCGATGTGTACGGCGGAAAATACGGTACAACTGATCATCCTGTGTGCACTCAATCCCATTTAAGATGGCCACCACAAAAAAGGCTGCGGATTAGTCAAATGTACAGGTGTTGAGCTAAAACTAGTTGGAGTAGAAGCTGAGAATGATTCCAACACAATACAAAGTACTCTGTACTTTGAGTGCAACTCTGTGTGTGAAATATAATATTTGCAAACTCTGTTAGCAAAATATCTCATAAGCTGCAAGACGTGATCAGAGAGACTCTCCGGAAGTCAGCATTTGCTGTTCATCTACAACTTTTCTACCTTTTGGACTCGAACCAAGATGTTTGCCACAGCTAACCAACCCACAGAAAAATGCTCTCCATCAGTGAATATTGCAGACACTGAGGTAATATTTAATATTTGGTGTGGTAGTAGCTGAGAGTCACTCTGAGCACCAGCTGCTCATGTGACATCACTGTTTTATCAACTTATCACTGCTGCTGGTTTTAAAATTCACTATCGTTCTGGAGAAATGTGAAGATATTCCTGCTAGAAGCATCTCAGGCCGCTCCAGAAGTGCCACAGCTAGCTGCTACTGCTTCCCTTTGCTCTTTGAGTTTTATGTAAATAGTTGCACGTTGTGAAATGAACAACTTAAAGGTCAAATAAACGTCTGCGTGAAATGTTTGAGACTGGAGTTGTTTTAGGATGACAAAGCTTTCAGCGGTCAGATTTCTGTTTCTGTAAACGGAGATTATCCATGGAGTCATGTGCAACAGGTAAGATATTATTTGTTCATATAGTAGTTTGAGAACCCCCTCTTCAAAAGATCTGATTGGTTGCTTCGAACAGGAAGCTTCTGGTGGCACTCAGCAGAGTTGAGATGGTGGAACTAAAGACGCCGAGCTGCACCTGAGGTTTATGAGAACATTTTAACTCTTTAAATTAAATAAACACCCAGAAGGAGATGGATTTGTTCAGCGGTAAAGTGGTTGTCTCCTAATAGATGGGCCGGGGGTTCGATCCCCAGCTGCTGTAGTGTGCTGAAGTGTCCTGACGAGTTGCCATTAGTGCATGACAGAGCAAATAAAAGTGCTTATGTAGTAGTGTGCACAGATATATGTTATTATTAGAGCGTGAAAAAGGGAATAAGAAACTCTTTACAGTGATATATGAAGTAAGCGTGGACACTTTACTACTAAATATTCACACAAATAAAAATAACTGCAAGTTCTTCTTCGATACTGGAGAGTGGAGGGAGTCATTTTGTCCTCTGCCTGGTGCAATGGAGGAGCCAGGGGGTGGCCAGTGGTGGCCTTGACCAGCATAGATTAACTTTTAGACACCCCGATCATTTAGGAAAGCTATACTTTTAAGCATTATAGAAACTAGAAAGCATTTTTTCTTCAAACGAGTGGGGTGGATGGGTTAGATAGATGTGTAGATATATGTAGATAGAAGATAGATTTACCATTGATATTGCTTTTCTTTCTTTTGTTTGTAATGTTTTTAATTTACCAAAATAAAGCTGAGTTGAGTTTATGTTTATGTTTGTTTATGTTTATTAAATTTGTTCATTTTTTTTTACAAAAGAAACAATACAAGACAATCCCATAAATGATAATGTACAAAATATAAAAAAATGAAAGGTAGCAGAAAGAAGAATAAATCTTATTATATCTGCCCCTTTTTTCCAACAATCAGATTAAACAATAATAATCTTCAACCAACAGTACAAAATGACTAACTCTTTCTAATTTTCTAACTAATACAATACACATTACGCTATTTCATTTTTTTTTAACACATTCGTTTTGATCATTTTCTTAAATGTAAACATTGACTTGGCATTTTTAACTACATTCTCCAAGCCATTCCATAATCTAATTCCCTGGATTGAGGTAGAACGTCCCTTCAAACTAGTTCTGAATTGTGGTTTTACAAACATCTCTGTCCCCTTAAGATTATAACAACTTTGTCTTTTAACAAAATGCATTTGGATATTTAAAGGTAATGCATTATTTTGAGCCCTATACATAACTGATAAAATATTATAGTCTACCAAATCATGGAACTTCAATAACTTCAGTTGATAAAATAATGTACTTGATGGATGACGGTAATGTTTTCTAGTGATAATTCTTACAGCTCTTTTCTGTAATACAAAAATAGGCTTTGTGATTGTTTTACACGCATTCCCCCAAACATCAATACAATAGATTAAGTGTGGAACAATGATTGTGTTATACAACAAATACAGAGCTTTATCATTCAATAGGTCTCTGACTTTGTACAGTACTGCTATCGATTTAGCTATTTTTATTCTTACAGAATTTATGTGTTGTTTCCATGTCAGTTTGTCATCAATGATAACACCCAAAAACTTCACCTTTTGAGTAGATACTTAACATATCTTTTAATTGGTCAGAACTAAACTGTGAGCAAAGCAGTTTTAAAACTAAACATGATGACATTGGGCCCTGAGGCTTTAGCTTCAGATCAGCAGCAGATGCAGGAGCGGCTCTCGGGCTTTTCTGAAGGTAAACTGCAACATTTCACACGAGCTCTTCCAGGTTTTGTTTTCTGCAAAATCATCCAGCTGTGTAAATTTTTCACAGTCACATATAGACTCATCATCTCCAACAGAGATGACTGGGAGCAATGCATTATGCACGGAGTACGGTGTGCACGTTTCAACTTCAACATGCTAAAAATGAAAAAATGCATTGCTTCAGAAAGGCGCTATTCATTTTAACCCTTTATCAGTTTGCGCTCCTCGTGCTCGGTGGCTGATGTTAAATGGTTAACTTGAGCTCTTGGGAATAATTGTCTGTATCAACCTCCAATCAGGCGAGAATGTCATTTATGCTGTAATCACAACAACAATCAGAGGATTCTGTCACTGTGACGAGACGCAGCAGCAGCTATTGGTCCGATTACTGCTCCATCACAGCAGACTGGACTCTCTGCGCCCCCTCACCACATTAAATCCAGCTGAAGTGTGCCGTCCACACAGCTGAAGCAAGCATGCTCTCCTTTAATTCACACTTTAACACGACTGTTAAAACATGTGGACAAATGATGGCTGCAAGGATCATTTGTAAGTAGAGCAGTGTGAAAAGATCATAAACAATAAATGTGTTACCTGAAGTAGATAGCTCGTTTTGAATGTCCTCACATCGGAGGAATAATTGCTAATCTGAACGGTTCATGTTAACACCATAGCATTGCCTTCCCTTTCACCATTACATCATTTAAATATCATTAGATGTTCATGTAAAACTGCAAAGAGCAGCAGCTAGCTGTAGCACGTCCAGCAGCAGGAATATTGTAAAGATGGAGTTTTACGAAATAGTTCGCTCATGATCCGGTATTGACATTTTGGGACTAACTTTGGTTATGGCCTCTCTCAGACTAGCATTTAGCATGTCAATACGAGCAGAAATAAACTATTACTCCAAGCTGAAGTTGTTCAAAGAGCTGTCTGGGATTATCAACCGATATTGGTAAGTAATAATAAAAAAATAAATAAAAAAAACAAGGACTCAGAGAATACAGCTCATCTGGGATGTTATTTGGGCAGCAGATCTGGATAGGCTTTCAACAACAAAAAACAATGCAACATGGGGTATTGAGAAAGATTGTAGCTTCTGTTAGCATGTCACCAACAACATGGTTAAAAAAACAGCTTACACGGCAGGTGTCACACACAAACAAATACAAACGTCCTGACGTGTTGGCTTCATTCACTGATCACAGTAATACTTCAAATGTTCCAGTCTTTAGCTCCGAACTGTTACTCACCACTCTAAAAACAACCTCACAGTTGTATGTTACTTTTTCACTGTCCACAGCAGGTAAGATATTTGTGTTTAACGTTTTCCACTGAACCCCACTACAAAAGATCTGAAATATCCCTTTAACTCTTATTTAAACTTGTTCTATAATACACCAAAAAAACAAAAGTCAGAATGACTGACAAGCTGAAATCTGGCTGTAAAGCAGCCATCATGGTTCTTTTCTTTACTTTCATCCCCATAAACAGACAACAGTGGTGTCTCTCCTTCCAGGGTTACTGCAATAGTGCGAACGTTTATGAAGCATTCACACTATTGTCATCCATTTATCGTCCATACGTTTTTGTTTTTGGCATCTTTCTCATTCCACCTTTTTTTTGGGTGCTATTTCAACAAAGCATGGGAGGTCCCAGACCCTAGTGCGGGGCGAGGTGAGGGACAGGGGTCTGGTTTTGACCAGGCTAACTGTTTACATTTATTACTACTGTTTACATTTACACTACTTTTATATCTACACTACTGCTGATACATATACAGTATTCTCTGACTAGCCTTATTTAAGGATGCCCAATGTGCCTTATGTGCCTTACTGCATATGCCACTTTGCCTCTATACCAACATCAACTACCTCATACATATACTGTGTACATTAACTCATATGCTGCTTTGCCACTCTTTGCAAATGTCAATGCTAGAACCTTCAGTTTATTTTATAGATATACTTTTTATACTTTTTATACTACTATGCAAAAACTCAGGACAGTATTACACTTTTATTATTTCATTTTATGCTTATGTTCATTAAATGTTTAGTGTTTTAGTGTTGGTGTAAATTTTCATACTTTTATACTACTATGCAAAAACTCAGGACAGTGTTACACTTTTACTATTTTATGCTTATGTTTATTAAATGTTTCAGTGTTTTAGTGTTTAAATGGTTACTGTTGCACCGAGGGACTGAGAGAAACACAATTTCAATCCTGTGTATGATGTCCTGTACATATTGCAGTTCTGACAATAAAGTCGACTTTGACTTTGATCAAAATGTTCAGCTCATTCAGGAGAAGGATGCTGTGATTTCTGGTATTGGTGCAACTTTAGCTCTTTTAAAATATTTTGCCTTTTCTGGCATTTTCCCCCCACTTAGAAAATAAATTGAGCTCATTTTACATCCTTCAAATCTTTAGATCTGTTTACAACCTTTTACTGCTCCTTTCACATTTTGTTCTGATTCAGCTTATTTCAGCTTCCTTGTGCAAATATAAACTTTTTTCAGCTACCTTCAGCTAATTCCAGATTTTTTTGCACTTATCATCTACTTACTTTTTCAGCCTGATTCAGCAAAAATGTTCTCTCTCCACTAGATTCATAATTTAAGATTTTTTCTGTTTTTTTAGCTTTTTTTTTATTTCTGCTTTTTTCAGATAATTTGCATTTCTTGTGCTAATTTCTGCTTCTTTCAGCCTAACGTGTTCTTTCTGCTTTTTTGTGCTAACTTAAGCTTGTTATATATTTTCAGCTAGCTTTTAAGCGTTTTTAGCTAATTTCAGCTGTTTTCAGATAGATTTCAAGTTTTTCATGTCAATTTCTACTTTCAGCCCAATTAACTTCTTATGCTACTTTCAGCTTGTTGCGCTTTTTCAGCTACTATTTAGCTATTTTGATGCTAATTTTAGCTTCTTCTTTGTTGTGCTAATTCCACATTGTTTTAACTCATTCCAGTTCTTTCCACTTACTTGAGCTTCTTTTTTGCCCTTTCAGCTACTTTTCAGCTATTTTTGGCTAATTTCAGATTTTTTTAAAGCTAATTTCCTAATATGTGTGCTAATTTCTGCTTTTTTTTTTAAACCTAATTCAGTAAATATTGTTCTGTTTTCTTCTGCTAATTTAGGCAAAAAAAAAGTTCAATATAAAAATAACTGGACTTTATTTGAAACAGAAAAAGTTTCAATCGCAACTGAGAAAGCTCCTCATCCGAGCTTTTTCCGTTACAAATAAAGTCCAGTTGTTTTTACACTGAATGTTTTTATTTTTATTTTTTAAATGTATTATGTCCTGGATGACTGAGACTCTTCATCAGCCTAATTTAGGCTTGCTCTTACATTTCAGCATGTTTTTAGTTAATTTCAGCTGGGTTTTTTGTGTTTTTTTTGTATGTTCTTCATTTTCACTGGAAATGCAACATTTCTAGTTATTGTTAGATTTTCTTCTGCATAAAACTTTGGTTTACTTCTAAATAAAGTCGAATGTCTATATTTAGTCCTCAGAGCAAAGAGGGGACTTGGAAACACCGTCCAACCACCTTGTGAGCATAATTTGAAAAATAAGTGAGGGACTGATTTCCATTTTGGTGTGTGGCTGCATCTGGGGGTAAGAAAGGTCACCATCAGAAAATGGATTGCCACATCAAAATTTAAGATGACCAACACCATATACATTTATGTAAATTTGCCACACCAATTATTTGGGGAAACTATGCTTTCAAGATTTCATATTTATTAAAAGTATACCAGTAGTTTCCTCAAATGACTGAGGTGGATGAAGATTCCTCTACAGGAGCCAAGGCCACCATTGTGCCTGGAAGTGGAAAAAATGCCTCCCTCTATTCACCAGGATCCACCACTCTGCATCATCTCAGACAAACAAAGAAAATAATAAAAATATAAAAATTAGACAATTTAGGTTTCCTGCATAATTTGTCCCAGTCCAGAAAAACTCCCATCTCCAAAACAACCAACATTTACTATTTAAATCCCTCAACGACGGCAAACATCGACATGCCACGTGCTCAAATGTGTTGATCTCACATCATACTCATTTAAATTTTCACTATATTTTCCAGATGACATCACACATTTCTTAAATACAACATGTTAAAACAAAATAGTTTTTCTTACACATTTAATTTAAAAAAAGTTTTTTTTTTATACAACCATAGTTAAGTTATAACATAGTTATACTGTACAACCATTTCTTCAGTTCCCACTTTAAGTATGCAGTAATGAAAATACAATGTAATAAAACTAAAATAACTAATCTGGCTGGTATTGTTTGTTTTTTATTTTCTTATGCAGTTTCCATAATGTTGCCAAGTCCTTTCTCAGTATCTCTAGCAACAAACAACTTCATAGTTCTCTCCTCGTGTTGTTCTCGCTGGCAGCAGCTTCCTTCAAACTAGTTTCCATTTCGGTGCAAACCTATAATTAGATGTGACATTTGCACTGTTGGGTTTTGGCGACTCTATCGATGCATAAACAGTGTAAGCAGTAAAATAACAGTCGGTGCCTTTTTCATGTCATTGTCAGTTTATTATACGGTTGATTCTGCTCACTGGAGCTAAACTTAAAGAAACTTAAAGAAACAATATGTGATGTCATGATTCTCTCAGATTCTCACACCACAGCTCAGACACTTGTTTCTCCCCAAATTAACTTTTAAAGTCAAAACAGTGATACTGCACTCAGTTGTGTGATATCTAAGACATGACAAGTGGCACGCCGATGTCCCCCGCTGAATGCTTCGAATAATGAATGTTTGTAGTTTTTGAGATGCGTGTTTTTCTGGACTGGAATTTAATAAGGAATGCCAGTAAACCTTAATTTTTTTATTTTTTTTTTGCTTAAACCTTAATGTTTTTGGTGCATGATATTCAAGCAGGTAGGAGTTGCACTGTGGAGAAGAACAGAGGGAGGTGTTTGTTTTTTCTTATCTGAGGCAGCGCAGAGTGATGGCTTCTGGAGAGGGAGGGAGCAATTTTATTCACCATCAGGTGCAAAGGAGGAGCCAGGGGGTAACCAGTGGTGGCCTTGGCCCCCATAGATTAATCTTTGGACAACCCAGTCTTTTGAGGAATCTATACTTTTAATCAAAGTTCATGCTCAATAATCCAGGTGAAGAAATCCAACAATGTTCAGTCAGGTCATCTGGACAGTTGCTTTTAAAAAAAAAATTATGGAGAGACATTTCATCGCTTTCAATGCCAGCTGATTTGTATTGGATCGTTTGATTTATGATCTGCAATGTTTTTATGTTTTTCGTGTTGTACTTCATTGTCTGTGTTGCTTGTTGCGTGTTTGTTTGTCCAGCACTTTGGTGTGGACTTGTTCCTGTTTAAAGTGCTTTATAAATAAAATGGTATGGTATGGTATGGTATCCAAAGGGCTCCATCAGTCTGAGAAGTCGTATACAAACAGTTTTGCCACCAAGCAGAACAGTCCTCAAATGGACCAATCAGTTTGCTGGCTGCACCCGCTTCGGATGTTATCAACCATAAAATGGCCCCTGTCAATTATTATCATCCCCATTCGTAGAGTTCAGATAGCCCCTCCTGTACCTCCTAGCAGGTTTAAAGGTACGTTGTCACGTTACAATCGATGACAGCAGGCTCCGTCTTTTGCTACATGTTAAAGTTTAGAGTAAAGCCTCTGGCGTTAGGTTTAGGGTCTTGGTTAGGTTTAGGCACAAGGGTAAGGGGGTTAGGTTTAGGGTTGGTCCTCTGGGTCAGGTTTAAGGTTAGGTTTAGGAAACGGTTACAGATGGTGTAGTGGCAGAGAATCGGACTTGTTATCCGAAGGACCCAGGTTCGAACCCCGGCCACGGCACACCATCTTGGGGTGTCTATGAGTGCACATCTATTTTCCCAGCTCCCCGAGCGCGACTACGCTGCTCACTGCACCACCTGGTGGTGGTTGGGTTAAATGCAGAAGACCAATTTCGTCTGTCAAGTATGGGAACATACACAGATGACAAATGTGACAAATTATTATTATTATTATTATTATTATTATAAGCTGACAAAAACAAAAACGCTACACTTCCGGGTTTACGGAAACACGCTGCCTACACACAGTGATAATAACGCTGATGACGTTCTTTCAAACATGCTATCAGGTAGATTGTGACCTATTCACCACTACAAATGGGGATGATAACAATTGATAGCACCCATAAAATGGACTGACAACATCCGAACCCGCTGGCTGGTGATGAGATGGTTTCTGGGGGCTGTCCTCTCAGATGGAGGGCGAAACGTCTTTCTCTCAAAAAAAAAAAAAAACGGAACTGTCCAGATGACCTGACTGAACATTGTTGATTTTCTTTACCTGGATTTTTGAACATGAACTTTGATGTCTTGAACCACTTCGGCTGTGGTTGCCTGGAAGGAGCTGATAGGGAAGAGGACAGCCCCAAGAAACCATCGTATAATAATAATAATACAGTAATACTCTGATGCATGCTCAATAATCCAGGTAGAAAAATCTAAAAAAAGCTAAGTCTGGTCCTCTGGACATTCAAAAAATAAAACAAAACAAAGCAAAAAAAATAATGTAGAAACGTTTCGTCTTTCGTCCGAAAGACTTCCTCAGTCTGAGTTGCTGTATTCAGCTCAGTCTTATAAATAGCACCCCCTCACAGTGTTGCACAACCAGTTGGCTAATACAGTAATGTCTTTTCCTGTCATCTGCGTATGTTCCCATACACAGACGAAATTCGTCTCTGCATTTAACCCAACCACCTACCAGGTGGTGCAGTGAGCAGCCCGAAAGCGCCCGGGGAGCTGGAGAAATAGGTGTGCACTCATAGACACCCCACCAGCAAACTGATCGGTCCACTGTCGGAGTGTACTGCTTGGTGGGAAAAACAGTTTGTTTGTGACTCCTCAGATTGATGAAGCCCTTTGGATGGAGGGTGAAATGTCTCAGAAAAAAAAGGAACTGTCCAGATGACATTGTTGGATATAATTTTAATCAATATAAAAACTCAAAAGCATAGTTTCCTCATGCATGTTGGGGAAGTAAAACTGGTCGGTGAGCAACAACATTTCTACTAGAAACATTGAAAGAGCTCAAACTATCTGTATTACCTGTAGCTCAATCAGGGAGTGCAGTAACATCTCCACTGTCATTAAAACCTATTGCGGGTCCATTTTGTGTGCTCAGGCTTGTTTATGTTCATCGTAGAACTTCTCCTTCAGGTGTTTTTTTTTAAAGGTTTACCATTCTGTGCATGTCAGTACTTATGTTCTGAATAAAAGCCCGCTGCATGTAAACGCTCGTCATGAACGGATTGAGCCCATGTAAACGAAACATTTTGATTATTTAATCTTAAAACATTTCAATTCGATGAAAGAATTCTGCACATGTAAGCATATCTACTGATGTATAATAATCTAATCTAATTATTATAATATTTGTAATAATTATATATTTCTGTCTCACATCCAACTTCATGAATATTTTGCAGCCAAACATTAAAAGTTCTATGTTCACATTTCTGGCCCTCCATCAAATTCACACCTACTGTAAAACTTAGGGACTAAACATTTGTTTTATTCCTGTCAACACATCGTTATATCTTTGCCGCATCTTTGAATGTCTCTTCTTTCAGACACCTTTTACACATCAAAGATGTAGTTATGTGTCTTGCTCATGGACACTTCGGCATGCTGCAGAGTCAGGGGTCAAACTAATTAAAAAAGGATTATGAGCTCCTTGACTTCACAAACTTGCACCAACAGATCGATCTGACCAGACGTGTTCAAGCTCTGGTTATCTACAGCCGGCATTAAAGAAGCACCAGTATGTGACTCAACCATAAACTCAAGAGAACCCAACAAGAAACTGTTTTTAAATGGTCAAAAATATGGTTTTATGCATTTGCTTTTAATGGTTGTACTTAGCAAGGATGCAGAAATATTATTAAACAGCACCATTAGTAAGCTGTCTGACTTGCAATGATAATAATACATATTAATGAGCAAATTGCTGTACGGTAATTACCATGTGTAGTAAGCAAAGTTTCATATAGAAGATGTTATTATCACAGCTGCAGAGAACAGGATAAGGAACATGGAAGAAGGTCTCCGAAGCACGGCAGGCCCTGCTGGGCAGCGCTGGCTTCGCCCCCGTAGCTGCGGGGGCCAGATGAGCCGCCAGGGTCTCCTCTATCTGGGGTGCGCTGGCGAGGCCTGCTGCCTCCATTCCAGCGTCATCCAGGAGTCGGAATAGTGGCAGCGTCATGGGAGCTCCGGGTTCCGCCCAGGAGCGTGTGAGCTCCATGAGGAAGTCCGGGAAAATGGGCATTTTCTGCGACATCGTCGGCTGCTGCTTCGCGTAGAAGTAGTTTCCCGCCAGCCTCGTAACCTGTTGGCGAGGCGTGGGGTCTGGCCACGCGACCTGCAGGGCGTCCGCCGCCCTATGGCACAGGTCGAACAGAGCAGGGACCGACACGTCCGGTTCCGGTAGAACTTGCGCCAGGTTCTGGGAGGAATCTACACTTTCCCCTCTGCAACCGTACTCGGCGTCTTGGTCAGACACCTCGGGCGTCGAGTCCTCGACGGGGACCGAGGAGTCCGACACGTTCTCATCCCCGACTTGACCGTTGCATTCCAGGTCCATGTTCTCGAGCTCCGGTTTGGGAGCGGGCAGCTCTTTGAGGCGTGCGGCCTTCAGTGCCGCGGCCTTCGCCATGGATTTAGCCAACGCGTCCGCGCGGCGTTTCCTCACTACCGCCGGCATCCGACAGCAGTGGGAGCAGGAGTCGGGGGATTCCAGCGCTTTTCTTGCGTGCAGGATCCCTAGGCAGACAGGACAGGCCTCGTGGGTGTCCGTCGCCGAGAGGGAGTAGCCGCAGCCGCTGGGGCAGGGGCGCGAGCGAGGGCTCGCCGTCCTGCTGGTTTCCTTCAGAATCTTTGTCCTCCATTTTCCTTTCTCGGGAGCCATGTCCGGAGACGAGAAGCGTCGAGTTCGTTCCTTGTTTCCTTTTGTTCGAAGAAGTCTCCTCCGTTGTCTTGCTTTCGCTGGCTAGCCTGCTAATGGTTAGCAGGGAGTGTTGTGACGCAGTTAGCGCCATCGAGCGAAGCAGCTGCGGAGAGAGAAGAAAACTTCGAGCTAAGTAGAAAAACGCTGGACTAGCTTTCGCCAGCCCAGCAGTACGCAGGAAAATTTCTCTGTACGCTCAGCGTAGGGAGCAAGCTCACCTCTGATCGAGCGATGCGACAACAGAGAAGTCCCACGAAGTTCAGGTTTTAAGCGAGGTGAAGGGCAATAAGAGATTGATGGATGGGCGTCAGCGCCTTAAGTACCCAAAGGGCGGGGCCTCTGGCGTGACGCTGACACCCCTGCCGTAAAGGCGTGATTGTATTCCTTCAGGTAATCTTGCGGGGGCGCAATTCCCATAGCATTATGTTGCACAGAGTGACATGACTGATAAGGGAACCACATATATAATGTTCAAATTGGGATGTTTTACTCATTCTAATGCTTGCAGCTGGAAGAAGGAATAACTCCAGCCCTACACTAACATTAAAAAAATGCTGGTGTTTAATTTAACTGAATGTCCTAATTAGTAAATAAAATAACAAATTACGACTAAACAACTTGTTGACCAAAACATTGAGGAGCATGCAAAAACATCAGTATCACATTTAGGATAAACCGGATGGCTAGTCGCTTGGATTATTAAGGTCAGGTTAAAGATAATAAAATGCCTTTAGATTTAACCCCAAACAACAGAAATATCTGTATTTAATTGTCAGTGCAAAGTACAGTTTTGTGACCTAATGACTAAAGGGTGAGAATAATCGGTTGCTGCAGTGAGCCTAGCTTCTAAACGCACATTATATAGCTCTCTCACAGCCCTGCTCCATGTTCCCATGGACAGTCTTCATGCACACTAAAAACAGTTGGGTTAAAAATAACCCAATATGGGTTATATTAAACCCAGCTGCTGGGTTATTATAGGACCAGCCCAGCAGTAGTTAATTTGACCCAGCATGTTGGGTTGATCCATTATAACCCAACGGTTGAGTTAAAATATTCTACCCAAATGCTGGGTCAAATTAACTGCAAATTTGGGCAGTTTCAACCACACATATGTGTTATATATTCTACCCATATGCTGGGTCAAATTAATTAAAATTCTGGGTTGTTTCAACCACACATATGTGTTATATATTCTACCCATATGCTGGGTCAAATTAATTAAAATTCTGGGTTGTTTCAACTACATTATTTGTTATTTAATCTGCCCATATACTGGGTCAAATTAATTAAAATTCTGGGTTGTTTCAACTACATTATTTGTTATTTAATCTGCCCATATACTGGGTCAAATTAATAAAAATTCTGGGTTGTTTCAACTACATTGTTAAGTCAAACTAATTAAAATTGTGTGTTATTTTACCACATTTGTTCAGTTAACTATCCTAATGCTTGGTCAAATTAACCGAAATGACAGATTAGTTATAACACAGTACAATGTTTCAGAAAATAAATTGCTAGACTACCCATTTCTATACTCAGTTCAGGAGCAAATCTCTTACAACATAATCCTAGATGTGGTCATGCAAAGCACATGATGCAATAAACACGTAAACAATACTGGGATTTTTACAAGGTGCTGCCTTGTAATTTATTAAAACTTGATGTCAACAATGTAAAAACTAATTATTGAAAAAGTTCAAATTATTGAAATTAAAACAGTAATGTAACACTTCAAATTAGTGTCATTAAAACAATGCTTAACAACTAAACATTTAACAGGTCTAATGTCAAATTGTCCTTGAGGTTCTTAGTTCTCTTGGCATGCAAATATTCTAGTTTGAAGAAACTTTACCAGTTTGGACTCCCCTCCTGGCACTTCATAGACCACACACTGCAGAAGTTCCCACACATGTTCACATTCCTTTGGGTATTTAATGTCCAAGATAAAGAAGGCCTTGAAGCAGACATCAATGGCCTGAAGCAGAGTATCGTGCTCGAAAGCCTGTCCAGCAGTGATGACAAAGGTCTGAGATGTATGCTGATCATCATTTCCCAGTGTCAGAGCGTAGAGGTAAGGTCTGGATACCATAGCCTCATGGAGGTACTCCACCATATTTGTTCCAGGCTAAAAAAAAGAGAAAGAATACATAAGAGTAAGTGAGTGTAAGAAAGGACCAAATGATAGTTTTCAGATAAAGGTTAGGTTTCCCAATTAGATGTACTGTAGGACTTACAGGCTTATGATCGATGAAGGCCAAGCTGCATTCTTTAATGGTGTGGCGAACCATTTTTGCACCACGGCCACGGCCAACTTTGTAAGCGGTTGGAGGAAGCAAGGCTGGCAGCTGCCTCAGAGCAAGTTCCCCAACAGCATCTGTATGAAGAAGACACAGGTATCAATATAAGGGCTGGGTTAAAAAAATAAAAGAAATTGATTTAATTGATCTTGGATTGATTTCATTTAAATTTGGGAAAATCTATTCACAGGACATGAGACCAATTGTTCCACATTGCTTTTTGTGTGTGCATTTCTGTATTGTGTCACTCCTGGATTGCTTAAAGATAACAAAGAACTTTGTTTGCAAAGATTTGGTGTGGCGCTTGAACCAAACAATGGTATGTAAACATCTGACTGAAACACTTCTCCCAGGCCTGTATAAATGTGTGAAAAACGACATTCTAACAAAATGTTTTAGTTTTGTTACAAATATTATTTTTATACTTCAAGAAATGTCTTAATGAAATAAACAGTGATGAAATGTTTTAGTTTTATTATTTGTTTTACTAAGGTATAGTAAGTTTTAATAAGTTTATTGAACATGACAGAAGCTAACTGAAACGTTACAAATATACAGTTTTCATACGCTCAAAAGTGGGCAGAAGTATACTTTTATTAACACACCTCTGCTCCTGCAACCTCATTCCCATCACTTCCTATTTTTCAAGAAAATTATTAATTTCTTAAAAATTAATGCATCCAACAACACTGTTACCATCAAATCCTTTATAATTTAAAACCTTTGAAACTTGTGACAGTCTTGTTTCAAGATTAAACTGTTTAATTTACAAATTTGCTCTGAAAACCTGTTGTTTATGGTGAAGAGAAAAAAATAAAGTGATATTGCATTTTACAACAAAGTTGAATCGTTTTCATTATTTAAGAGCAGAATTCAAATTGAATCAAATTGTGATTAATCGATTCAGAACCTTGTGATTCAAAACTGAATTTAGAATTGGCCATGATGATACCTAGCCCTAATTAATATGGTGTGGAATGGTATTCCTGTGATTCTATTTAGTATCTGTGGTTTTGGTTCTTTTGGCGACACCTACAGGTGATTCTGAGAAACTTCATGATGGGAAAATAATTATTATTCCCACCAAAACACACATGATTAACAATTATTACATCCACATGGACGCAATTAGAATATAACCTGCAAAGAATATAAAAAACAGAAAGACTGAATAGTTTTGCACAGCTTAAATTCTTGTTATTTGTTCATTTTTAGCTATTTTAGCAGTTGAAGAACGTGATGCATGATGGGACAAGACGACATTCCTCTGTTCCAGGGTATATTTAAATGAAAACAATGTTTTTCTTGTTTTTAATTCATTCCAGATTTGAAGAACACAAGAAAACTATTAAAAAAAAACACATAGTAACTCAAATTCCACTTTTTAAAGGACCAATGAAAACACTGAACAAGGAGAAAACAAAAAAATCAAACGAGCTTAAAAATCAAATTAGAATCTGGTTGACAATCATGACACCCCAAATAAATCTCAAAGACTTTTTACTAAAAACACTCACTCTTCCAGAGCTCGAGTCGTCTTTCAAACTGGGAAATGACTGAACCAAATCCGATGCCAGGGCCTTTTTGGTCTCTGATGAAGGACTGTAACACAAAAAACAGTTACACAGAAATAGTGAAAACTAGTTTAAATGTATAGTTTCTATACAAATACTATATGACAAATACTTATGATTACCGATTTATATTACCCGAAACTTGTGTTCAAAGTTTTGATTTGAATATAACATTTGTTTTAATCAAGAAATGTGATTTTTAAGCAGCTATTTAGCACAATTTAGAGCAGGTGGAAGAAGGACTGAGCACTGATCAAGGTTAACAGTGCCACATGCTTAAACTTCACAGGCCTCTCTCCACTGCAGGCACTCTAAAGTGACAAATTTGAAGTTTTATTAGCATATTTCTCTATAAAGATATTGTTTGAGATTTATGTGAAGTTGTCAGAAGACATAAATTAAAAAAGAATGCAGTCAACTCCCAAATAATCACTATGAGTAGCAATGCAGACATGACATGCTGTGGATGTCAAAAATATATTTTATAACAAAAATATATTTCTTACCTTTAAATCTTTCTACAAAGTCTGTCAGCTGCCACTTTGTCAACGTGTTGATGACAAAGCTGTCCATTTATCTGAAACAAATAATAAACGAATTTATACACTCACCAGCATGTCAGGAACAAACTAGCAGTTATTTTGGGACATGGAGAAAGTTCTATCAGGACATGTTACCGCTGATATCCAGGCCATTCATCTCCCTTTTAGGTTCGACGCGACACATGAGCAGAGCACACTCACGCTGCTTCCAGCAGGAAACAGAAACTGAAAGTACGTTTTCTACTTTCAGGTCGTGTGACATTACATCCAATAACACAGCATGTTTAGACCATTGCAAACCTTCTTAGATTCTAACAAACAAACTAGAGACAGAGCTTCTTTTAATAAGTTTTAAAAAAAATGGCGATTTCTTTTCCCACAATGCTGTGCGCAGTTGCACCGCGGACCAGTGACGTCACGCTCCAAAGCTTGCGCTAGCAAGCATACACGAGCTAAGCTAAGCTAACTAAGCTAACAAATTAGCCTGCCGGAGAACAAACCAGTTAGTTAGCTGGGAAACTCAAAATAAACATGACCATACAGTTATGTACATTATAAACTAAGTTCATTCGACAAATGGCCAACAGAAAAGCTGAAAAGCTTTTCTGATAGCTTAAATGATAGCCATTTAGCCCTTATCATTTAAGCGCTAAATGGCTAGCTATGTTGTAGCTACCTAAACTAACAAGCCTTGATCGAGAATAAAAATGAATTACATGTACTTTAATATGTAACACAACACAGACACCATGAATTAGATATATAATGTGCACAAACCTTTTTTCAATGATTTGCTTCGCCTTAAAGATGATCAGTCAACTTCTCTCCAGCACTTGTGTGAGCTCAAGGAGCATCGAGCCTATCTCAGTGACTGGGGTTGCGGGCGCAGTTTGGTGGAGGAGGAGCACATCTTGTCAACGTGATGACGTTCCAAGCAGAAAATAACCCAGGTGCTGGGTCAAGCGATAGAAAATAACCCTGGTGCTGGGTCAAGCGATGCATGTTGTGTTGATGAATTTTGAATAAGAGGTTAACCCAGCGGATGGGTTGCACAAAAACAACCCAGTTCCCATAAAAATAACCCAACTCCCATAAGAATAACCNTGCATTCTTACCACTGTGTGGCATCCCCCCCTTCTTCTTACAACACTCAGCAGACGTCTGGGGACAGAGGAAACCAGTTTCTCAAGTTTAGAAATAGGAATGATCTCCCATTCATGTCTAATACAGGCCTCTGTTCAATCGTCTTGGGCCTTCTTTGTCGCACCTTCCTCTTTATGATGCGCCAAATGTTCTCTAATGCCCCTTTTCCACTTGCTCGGCCCAGAGCGGCTCAGTCTGGTCCGGTCTGGTTCAGTTCGGCTCGGCTCACATGTAGGTTTGTCTCCATTCACTACTGCAGCCCTTCTGTGGGCGGGGTGTAGAATCTCACTCGTCCTACCACGTGGTGGCGGTAGTGTTGCCTCAAGCTATTTACTAGCCACCACTAAACGTTAGACGAAGAACACCCTGCAGGACCTTGTCTCACCACCTGTTGGCGGTAATGTCCCTTGAGCTATTTAATGCTCTAATCTTACTTTATTGCCTTTTCGGTTTGTTTTAAACCCATGTGTTTTCCATTTTGTTTCTTTCTAATAAAGATTATTCTCATATATGCACAAGGATCCTGTTAACATTGCTTAACACATCGATCGCACTGCCCTGTATTCAGTTAAACTATTTTTACAGTAAGGTACAGATTAGGAATTAATTAGGTTTCAATTGGCCCTGTAATATTAAAAGTTAGTATTTCATTAAATTTAAACTGTAATTTTTGTTAGGGATAATTCAAAGTCAAATGCAAATGGATAATTTGGTTTAAACTGTCCGTTAAACATTAAAAGCGTGTTTCTTTAAAGGGGACCACATATTGCTTTTTAAAATTTTTATGGTATTTCTTTGGGATATCCAGACCCTATTCCTTCAATTTAATGCACAAAATAATTATTAGATAATCAATTATACCCTTTTTAATTCTGCCATTTTTAACTTTCGTTTTGAACGACCGGTTTCTTGAAGTCCACGCCCTTCAACGATCTGTTCACGCCCTCTGTAACAGCCAGTATCTGTAATGTGTTGTTGTTTTAAAATTAGCTCTTTTTTTATTACTCATTTGACTTACTGTTAGTGTTAGCTTAAGATAACTTACCGAAACCCGTCTGAGCGCGCCGCAGTTTGCTGCTCCTTTTAGCATTAGACCTCCCGAATCCGAAGCTAATGTTAGCTTGTTCCTCTTCCGGTTTTCGCCAGCTCCGCTCGTTGCACGCGATGAGATTTTGGGAGTTATCGCTGTTCCAGTGAAGACAACACAAAGTTCACCAAGTGTCTCCCGTAAATTAATCTGTAAGGAGAAGGTCCTCTTGCTGCGAGCCTGCTGCGAGGCTGCTGCAAGGCTGTACAGTTGAAGCTCCGCTCCATCGCGCCGGAAGAGGGTCCCGTCGAACCCGGTCCTTCCGCCTGTGGTCCGCTCGTTTAATTTTTGCCGGCTGCGCGTTGGCAGCGATCGCAAATACACTAAAAATTGAACTAAAACATAAAAATAACAATTATACTTTATTTATAAAGCCATTTAAAAAAACACAGCTGCAACAAAGTGCTGTACACATGAAATTAAGAACATATAAACAAAAGATGAGATGAAATCATGAAAAACAACAGTCATGTGTTTAATACAGAAGTGGGTTGAGCCTAACCAGGGGTTGCTAGGTGAGGGGCTGGACTCAGGTTTGATCTGATTGGCTGGCGGCTTGTGACGTCAATAAATGCAGGAAGTGTGAATCCTGGTGTATTTATCAAAAATAAATAAATCTACTTAGAGTAAATAAACCACTGGGTGCATTTTTTTGGCACAAGGACTGTTTTTTTATGAAGTAAATACCCAAAGTTTAGTAAAAAAACATTAAAAAGTGAATTTTGCATGTGTGGTCCCCTTTAAACGTAAAAATAAAGTAATAATAATTAAATGTTTGTTGATCAGGAAACTCGTTTGGGCATCCAAGAACAGCTTCATCGGGGTTGATGTTGACGTCTGTGCACCTCGGAAAAAGCTGCTGCACCCACGACCCGACATCAGGAAGGATGGATGGATGGATGGGTTCATGTTGACGTCTGTGTATCCTTGGAAAAGCTGCTGCACCCACGACCCGACATCAGGAAGGATGGATGGATGGATGGATGGATGGGTTCATGTTCAGGGCAGCACGGTGGCACAACTGGTAGAGCTGCTGCCTCTCAGCGAGAAGGTTGCCGGTTCAAATCCCGGTCCGGGGCCTTTCTGGGTGGAGTTTGCATGTTCTCCCCGTGCATGCGTGGGTTTCCTCCGGGTACTCCGGTTTCCTCCCACAGACCAAAAAACATGCTTGTTAGGCTGATTGGTGACTCTAAATTGACCCTAGGTGTAAGTGTGAGAGTGGATGGTTGTTTGGTGTGAGTGAGACAGGTCCCTCTTGTAAATGAGTCCCCATGACTCAACAAGGCTAGCCTGTATAAATAAAGGTTGAATGAATGTTGACGTCTGTGCATCCTTGGAAAAGCTGCTGCACTACCCATGACAAGACAGGAGGATGGATGGATGGATGGATGGATGGCTGTTCAAATCTAATAATCTTTTTTCTTATGATTCTTTAAAGGGCAAATGCAAATGGAAAATATTCTTAACTTCCAGTATGTTTTTAAACAAACACTATACTGTAGACACTTAACATTGTAAAATATGTTTAGGAAATTATTGTTCAATGACACCACTTAAGAAAAAAAAGTTTATTATGAAAACTAAGAAGTGAAAAAAGCACAACAATAAATACTGCATACACCTAAATGATTTTTTTCCCGTTGTCTCATGGGCCTCCAGAAGACATAAGTTGATAAATTCTGGTGTTGACTTCTTCCTCTTAACTGTAAAAAAAGAAAAACATGGTTACCGGTAATTCAGTCTAGAAACAGTTTTATATGTAGATATATTTTATAAGATATATATAAAATATATATACATATATATATATATAAGAGATAAGAGATTTTTTTATTAACATTGCACCAGTTAACCGATACAGCGTGATTATATATGTATTATATATACATATATCAAATATCTCAGAAACCACAAAGCAGATATTTTTCAAACTAACACAGTGTAATCACAACATGTTTATGTGCACACTGTAAGCTGTTGGAGTTATTTGAATTAAAATTCTATTTTTTATAGACATACCGTAAGTGTGTCGACCTAGCTTCTATTTTTTCAACTAGTATTTAACACATATCTTATATCTCAGAAACCACAAAGCAGATATTTTTCAAACTACCACATTGTAATCACAACATGTTTATGTGCATACTGTAAGCTGTTGGAGTTATTTGAATTAAAATTCGATTTTTAATAGACATAAGTGTGTCGACCTAGCTTCTATTTTTCTACTAGTATTTAACACATATCTTATATCTCAGAAACCACAAAGCAGATATTTTTCAAACTAACACAGTGTAATCACAACATGTTCATATACACACTGTAAGCTGTTGGAGTTATTTGAATTAAAATTCGATTTTTTTATAATTTATTTTAGTAGCATATGTGACAGGTTTGGAAGAGGTCAAAACAAATCAATTTAAATCCAGCAGATTTGACCACAACGTGACATTATTAAGGACTTTTTCACCTGAGGAACCCTCGTGGTATGAAGCCAGCTATGAAATATATTTTTTAAGCTTTTATTTAGCTACATTTAAAAGAAAGAACGCCGATCGACCGCACCCGCGCGTGCATGTGACGTGCACGTGGCGACCTACTTTGTTAAATCCAGCTGATTTGACCACAACGTGAAATTATTAAGGAACGGTTCAGCTCAAGCACCCTCTTGATATAACGTCAGCTATGAAATATATTTTTAAAGCGTTTATTTAGCTACATTATATAGAAATAAAGCCGGCTCACGTGCGCGCGCGCGTGCACATGGCGAAACTACTTTTTTAAATCCTGCCGTTTTGACCACTACGTGAATTTATTAAGGAATAGTTCAGCTTAAGACACATCTTTGCTATAATTTTAAATACAAATAATTGTTTTTACCGTGTTAATCTTGTAAAGTCCTTCCGTGTTTGTTCCCTCGCAGCAGCCACTTCCTCAAACTCCGTGGCAGGAGGCTGGGCTGGAAGTCCAGCCTCCTCCCCACCGCTCACTCCCCCACGGCTCGCTCGCTTACAGCCGGCCTCGACCCTGCTCTGAAATCAGTCTGGAATCTTGGTGCGGCGCACATGTGAGGTGGAAATGCTGTCCAACGCGCGCTTGGCACGCAAATATGACGTCACAACCGACCCGCGCCACCAAGTGGAAAAGGGGCATTAAGGTGAAAGATCTGGACTGCAGGCTGGACATTTCAGTACCGGATCCTTCTCCTACGTAGCCATGATGTTGTGATTGCTGCAGAATGTGGTCTGGCATTATCTTGTTGAAAAATGCAGGGTCTTCCCTGAAAGAGATGACGTCTAGATGGGAGCATATGTTGTTCTAGAACAGGGGTCACCAACGTGGTGCCCGCGGGCACCCGGGTGCCCCCAAGGACCA
Organism: Garcialebias charrua; assembly: GCA_038048925.1. Lineage (NCBI taxonomy): Eukaryota > Metazoa > Chordata > Actinopteri > Cyprinodontiformes > Rivulidae > Garcialebias > Garcialebias charrua. Next base: position 29,616 of record JBBPBX010038569.1, read on the forward strand.
TTTGAGGTGCCCCCGGACTTGCTCTAAAAATAGCACAACTCACTACTAAGCTGCATTTAAAATTTAATTTTATTCAGTTGTTTATTCTTTTTTTGTATTTATATATATTTTAAAATGTCTATCTTAAAAATATGTTCTTAAAAATATGTTTATTATACATTTTTTTCAATTTACGCTTTGTTATTTCCGAAGAGTTTATCAAACTGGTGCCCTTTGTATGACTCCGTACCCACGAAGTAGCTCTCATTTGAATGTAAACCGGTGTTATCCGGCCGCTTCGGCCGCTCGACAAAGGGGGCAGTGGGTAGGAGGCATTAGCCATATCGCCCACCCCTAGATGGGAGCATATGTTGTTCTAGAACCTGAACATAGTTCTCTGCATTAATGGTGCCTTTCCAGACATGCAAGCTGCCCATGCCACAAGCGCTCATGCAACCCCATACCATCAGTGATGCAGGCTTCTGAACGGAGCGTTGATAACAACTTGGGCTATCCTTGTCCTCTCTGGTCCGGATGACATGGCGTCCCAGTGTTCCATAAAGAACTTCAAATCGTGACTCATCTGACCACAGAACAGTCTTCCATTTTGCCACACTCCATTTTAAATGACCCCTGGCCCAGTGCAAACGTCTGAGCTTGTGGAGCTTGTTTAGAAATGGCTTCCTCTTTGCACTGTAGAGTTTCAGCTGGCAACGGCGGATGGCACGG